>NQII01003264.1:195472-223980 GCA_002778355.1 Clitarchus hookeri | reverse complement strand
GGGGGGGGAGTTGTCTCGTGTGTTCATGAAGAAGTTAACCTGTTAAGCGAAAATAAAACTGACCTATGTTAACTCGCAAAGAAGGTGAATTTATTTGGTAAATTGGACCTAGGAATAATAGCGTGAACATATTCCTACGCCCTAACACTGAGGGCTAGCAATCAATTGCTGGCGCCTTATGCAGAGAGCAGAATCAATACTTACTTATACGCCATAGCACTGGGGAGGTATCAATTTTTATCATAAATTTTGAAAATTGTTNGAGCAGAATCAATACTTACTTATACGCCATAGCACTGGGGAGGTATCAATTTTTATCATAAATTTTGAAAATTGTTCAAATTCAAGATTAGTTTTACACATTCCACACTAAGGTTTTATACAATTTACTATAATTTATTTGTAACATTACAAAATATCTTTGGTAAGTACAGTATCCAAAGAATTCACTGTACACATACAAAATATTTCTACAGTGTAACAGTTAAAACCATCCAGCTTATAAAGTGGATCTGAAACAGCATTTTGAAATATATATAGACTTCCGATTCGTAGATACGTGCAAAATTAGCTTTATTTTGTGGCTGGAGACTGAACTCCAAGACGCTATGTGCTCGTATAACTCCTGTCATTGGCCGACAACTTGCGTGACACGTCTCCAAAGATGCTTTGAACCAATTGCGAAGGCTCAGCCGCTGAGCAACCAATAGCCAGCGAAGCTGTCACACATGTTATTGGCCCCGCATAGTTGCCAGGACAATGTAATCACGTATTGCGCTTAAGCAGGCATAGGGAAGAGAAGTACAGAATGGTGCCAACAATTAACGCGAAATTTGCATCTGTCTACGGATTTGATGTTAACTTTTAAGATGTGTTTTTATGTCTTCTCATGGACATACTGACAAAGATTCACTTGTTGTCAAGTGCCACTCTGTGAAATTGTTAGAAGGGAAAATATGTTAATAAAATGCTAATTATTACTTTTACGAGTTTTTAAGAAAAAGAAACAAAATTTCAGTACCCACCAGTGTAAGCTTTAAGGTTAAATTTTGTAAAAAGGATATGCATATATTATGATCTAAAATTACTTTTCATTATACGCTGTTAAAATTAGGTACTGTGTTTAAAATCCCTTTATGTTCAACTGAAATGCACAGTAAATGCACNTTTTCATTATACGCTGTTAAAATTAGGTACTGTGTTTAAAATCCCTTTATGTTCAACTGAAATGCACAGTAAATGCACGAGAACGTGCCTCTAACGACGAAAAACGGAACTAAGTTCTGTAGGCCTACCTATAAAACGCATAACTCCTCCGTAATTCGGGCCGCGGTGGCTGAGCGGTTAGTCTGCTCGCCTGCCACCTAGGTGAACCGGGTTCAATCCCCGGCCGGGTCACTCCCGGATCTTTCCAAGTGTGAATCGTGCCGGATGATGCTGCTGGTCGACGGGTTTTCTCGGGAATCTCCCGTTTCCCCCCTTACTTTCATTCCGGCGCTGCTCCATACTCACTTTGCTTCACCCTCATCGGCTCTCAACACCCCGTTGTTAAGAGCCGCCCATATCTCTTCACTCACTTCACTCACCCTCCGTAATTCCTATAGTTAGGGGCAGTGATATTTCGCGAAACGATTTCGAGACAAGATACAGTCCAAAGCACTGTAGGGTCGTCCAGCTTCTCTGATTGGCTAAAAAATGTTCTGGCCTGTGTTAACCTTTTGCGCACGAATCACGAAGGTTCAGTGTCGGAGTTACTTAGTCCTGAGTGGCTTGGTCAAAGACGGACACGGCGCCAGCAGCCAATGGAGGTATAACAACAGCTGAGGTGTGTATATAGTATTGGAGTCTACTGTGTGCTCCGATTTTTACGCTAAAAGTCACTAGCCCCACCTATAGTATTGCTTTTCGCATAGTATTGCGTTCTTCGCCCGTGTAACCAGAAAATTACCGTCCCTGCGTTATTCTGTCCGTCTCAGACATAGATTTAAAAAAAATTGTTCATCGCTGTACGCACTACTGTTGGTATGACGCTGTGGCATTTATCGGCACCAATAAAAGTCTGTGTGCGCTTCATGTTCATTGGCAGCAGCTGTTTATGAAACTACGTTACTGTAGGCCCTAGCCTCAACAGCGAACGATACCTACCACACTTGAGGCACTTTCCACATTGGACGCTATTTTCTGGTGTGTACAGTTCGGTCCGTTAAAGCTAGTCTATGGGCAACGTCCCAGATGCGGCACACTGCGACTGAAAGGGTGAATGAGGATATTCACGCCACTCATATCTAGCGCCACGTGTCTATACTTCAACATTTTGCGTGCACACCGGTTTGGCTATTGGCCGCGGGCCTGCGAGAGAAGACGTTCACAACTCGACTGGCCCAATCAGAACTAATCCGTTTATTCCCCGAATTAATTCACGAGCTCAAGTGATGCAATCGTTAAATTTTTTGGATCGACACTGTACCACTGTCGAGCGTAAGTTTTGCACCTGGTGAACAATTTACTGCGTGTTCGTTGATGTCAACATTAATCATTTACAAATGAGAGCTGCGTGAATTTCAGCGAATCAGAATACTCGGAAGGAGGAGGCTGAAAACACCGGACTCAGATACCTTGTTGTGTTGAGTGCCGACCATAAATATCCTTTATATGCAACTTGTCCTCGATCTTGGACATGGGCCTGAAAGGGATAATTGAATCTGACTCTGAACGTCCGTGATTCGCTGGCAGACACCTGGGACGTGTGACAGTGCAAATCATCCAATCGTGAAGTTGGTCCTGAACTAAAGTGTTTTGGAGTACAAGTAGGCGTGAAATCTGTTCGCAAAAAATATATACCAAAATTTACAAAATAACGCAAAGTAGCACAAACCCCTTTATAATTAGACAAAAACACTTTTAAAAAAACTCCAAAACTAGTAAAAATTTAAAAACTCATTTGGGCACTCTTATAAAAATAGCAGGTACCTGTTTTCCGAGAAAAGATTCATCGACTATAGTTATACTCCAAAACCTGTTAGTTCAGAACCAGTTTCATGATTGGATGTTTTTTTTTTTTTAACTGGCACTTGACACAAACGCTGATTGTCAGAATAACTTAATTCTGATTGGCCCAATCACGAAGATAAAATACGTCTTCTCACTCAGGCATGTGGCTAATAGCAAAAAAAAAAAAACTGTGCGAGTGTGCACCTAGGGTGTTGAAGTATAGACTGTGCATAACTCTCTTCTCGAAAAACAGGCGTAGTATACTACATCCTCTTTTGTTGTGAAAATGTGCTAGATACAAAACTACTTACAATCATGGGATTGCGTATTTTTAATCAAATTAAGACCGTGCTCTAGAACCAAAAAATTAACATTTGAATATGTTTTTATATTCCTAATAAAGAACCATTACAATCATGGGATTGCGTAGTTTTAATCAAATTAAGACCGTGCTCTAGAACCAAAAAATTAACATTTGAATATGTTTTTATATTCCTAATAAAGAACCATTACAATCATGGGATTGCGTAGTTTTAATCAAATTAAGACCGTGCTCTAGAACCAAAAAATTAACATTTGAATATGTTTTTATATTCCTAATAAAGAACCATTACAATCATGGGATTGCGTAGTTTTAATCAAATTAAGACCGTGCTCTAGAACCAAAAAATTAACATTTGAATATGTTTTTATATTCCTAATAAAGAACCATTACAATCATGGGATTGCGTAGTTTTAATCAAATTAAGACCGTGCTCTAGAACCAAAAAATTAACATTTGAATATGTTTTTATATTCCTAATAAAGAACCATTACAATCATGGGATTGCGTATTTTTAATCAAATTAAGACCGTGCTCTAGAACCAAAAAATTAACATTTGAATATGTTTTTATATTCCTAATAAAGAACCATAACAATCATGGGATTGCGTAGTTTTAATCAAATTAAAACCGTGCTGTAGAACCAAAAAAATTAACATTTGAATATTTTTTTATATTTCTAATAAAGAACCATTACAATCATGGGATTGCGTAGTTTTAATCAAATTAAGACCGTGCTCTAGAACCAAAAAAATTAACATTTGAATATGTTTTTATATTCTTATTAAAGAACCCACATAACGGGAATATAACGTTTTTTTTAAATTGTATTCTCTCTTTATAAACACAAACTACAGCAAACAAACTAGCGTACTTATGGAGAGGTTCCAAGAATTCATGAAAAGTTATAGAAATTTCGGGAAAGTCAGTTGTTGAAGGGGGAAAAAAAGAAGACATCTCCGTAAAGTTACAGAGTAGATAAGTATACAGAGACGAAATGGTGCAGCGGTTCCTTTGATGTGGGTGTACCCATTCTCTGATTGGCTGCCCCAGACTCTGGGAACGCGGCCCTGTGTCTGACTGGACACTGCATGTTGCGAAAGATTCCCTATTGACTGGAATTCTGGCTGGCAAGTAGGTTACCAGGCGCTGATTTGCGAAAACCCTTTTAACATTCTGCTGGCGAATGATGCCATTTTGCTGGCATGTGCTGCTGGAGTTCGTGGTATAAGCTGCTATTTCACCTCTGTTTTCTTTAGTACTCTGTGGCAAGGTTAAAAAAAATTACTTAATAATTTCTTATGAGGCATTTTTCGTCATTGAATGGATTTTTTTTTGACAGTGCAGAAGTATTTGTCACGTTCAATTTAAGATATACAGGATGATTCTAAAATTATGGGACAAACATTGAGAGGTGGTAGAGCTCACTAAAACAAACAATTATTGTACAGGAATATATGGGCAGGAGTGACGCGTTGAGGCACAAACACAAAAATAACACATGAAATGCAACACAGTGTTTATTTACAACGTCGCAGCAAAATGCCTTTTTACAGCAATATTTATAATAATTGCTCAAAATCGCTACCACCAACAGTAATGCAAGCTTCGTAGCGTCGGTGGAGTGATTGGCGAACAGATTCAAATACGCCGGGTATTTCACGCACGNCAAAAAAATTAACATTTGAATATGTTTTTATATTCTTATTAAAGAACCCACATAACGGGAATATAACGTTTTTTTTTAATTGTATTCTCTCTTTATAAACACAAACTACAGCAAACAAACTAGCGTACTTATGGAGAGGTTCCAAGAATTCATGAAAAGTTATAGAAATTTCGGGAAAGTCAGTTGTTGAAGGGGAAAAAAAAGAAGACATCTCCGTAAAGTTACAGAGTAGATAAGTATACAGAGACGAAATGGTGCAGCGGTTCCTTTGATGTGGGTGTACCCATTCTCTGATTGGCTGCCCCAGACTCTGGGAACGCGGCCCTGTGTCTGACTGGACACTGCATGTTGCGAAAGATTCCCTATTGACTGGAATTCTGGCTGGCAAGTAGGTTACCAGGCGCTGATTTGCGAAAACCCTTTTAACATTCTGCTGGCGAATGATGCCATTTTGCTGGCATGTGCTGCTGGAGTTCGTGGTATAAGCTGCTATTTCACCTCTGTTTTCTTTAGTACTCTGTGGCAAGGTTAAAAAAAATTACT
Source organism: Clitarchus hookeri (assembly GCA_002778355.1). Classification (NCBI taxonomy): domain Eukaryota; kingdom Metazoa; phylum Arthropoda; class Insecta; order Phasmatodea; family Phasmatidae; genus Clitarchus; species Clitarchus hookeri. The sequence continues at coordinate 218,455 of NQII01003264.1, read as the reverse complement.
TAATAATTTCTTATGAGGCATTTTTCGTCATTGAATGGATTTTTTTTTGACAGTGCAGAAGTATTTGTCACGTTCAATTTAAGATATACAGGATGATTCTAAAATTATGGGACAAACATTGAGAGGTGGTAGAGCTCACTAAAACAAACAATTATTGTACAGGAATATATGGGCGGGAGTGACGCGTTGAGGCACAAACACAAAAATAACACATGAAATGCAACACAGTGTTTATTTACAACGTCGCCGCGAAATGCCTTTTTACAGCAATATTTATAATAATTGCTCAAAATCGCTACCACCGACAGTAATGCAAGCTTGGTAGCGTCGGTGGAGTGATTGGCGAACAGATTCAAATACGCCGGGTATTTCACGCACGCCACCATTGTCAGCCAATCACGCCATATGTAGAGGTCGCCAAGCATGCGTGACTGTTGGTGGATGCATTTCCAGCAACTGTTTTAACATTTTCTGTACGGAATCACTCGTTAAGTATGCTGCTAATGAACATTTTATGTATCCGTTAATGTGTTATGTTTTTGTGTTTGTGCCTCAACGCGTCACTTCCGCCCATATATTCCTATACAATAATTGTTTGTTTTAGTGAGCTCTACCATCCCTCAATGTTTGTCCCATGATTTTAGAATCATCCTGTATATGAGGTCAAAGAAGGATATTTGTTTTTACCCCAAAGGTTGATTTGTAAAGAGTTCACTGAACAGAGATACCGCTAAGTACCGGTCATAAAAACGCCTTATACGATTGATGTAATGTCCCGGTTAAGCGGTTGACGAGGAGCGTTGGGATGGTAAATGCATGTGGATCATTCACCTGGGTTCATGGTTTATCTCGATGTCCAGTTCAGCTCCTGTCAACGCGAGCACCTGGCTAGCCTTGCTGGCACCTGGATGCTGCGGCAGGGACTAGGGACGCTCATCTGCCTCTCTCCTCCGCTGGAAGACGTTATCTACGTTATCGGAGGNCCCGGGGGGGGGGGGGAGGCAGATGTCGCACGCGTTTTGGTGGCGAAACAACACTCGACTGTCCTCGTCTGTCACAACACAGCTGACCCCACACTTGACGACCGCTGACTCCCCCAGTCGCCTGGGTCCTCCGGAGCCATCGTCCCAGCGATCGGTACGTTAGGCGTCGGAGATGTTCAGCTGCGACGCGCGATTTATAAACACCAGGTGACGGTTACACGGACTTCGTTCGGGTACACACGAAACTCGAAACAAATCCGTTTATACTCTGTTTTATTTTTTACGGAGGCCGTTTTTTTTTGACAGTTATAAGAAAGTAGTGCTAGGTTTGTTGTTTTGCTTATGTATCCCTCCGCTTCAGCTTTTCTGGCACGTGGAAGCCATGCTGTTGGTTTTTACGTCAGTTATAGACATTACCAGGGACAGTTAAGTGCTATAAGCCAATGACTGCGATGCAATATGTACAAACCAAAATTGCTTCAGTAAGTACGACATTTTATGACACAGCAGAAACTTCAAAATCAAAAATGTGCATTTGCAGAATTATTTTCGAATTGTTATAGTAAATTAAAGTGTTTGAAAGTAAACTGTATCTAGCGCAGTGTTCTACGGAGTTGCTAAATAATTTCAGTTAATATTTTTAACGACTGTAATTTGGTACATACATATTGGTTACAAGGTATACACCGTAGATATCTCCAATTTTTTTTAAGCTAGTAAATTTTGTGTGCCACAGACTGGTTGCCATGATAATGCGTGTGCATTCCTTAAGTCCGTATTAAATTCAATTAAGTATTTTACGGAATTGACGTACATAGAAAATTTAAGGTTTTTTTTTTCAAGCTGCCAAACATAGCTGTGGAATGAGGCTGGAAACTGGGCTGGAGATGGATTAATTAATGATCACTATTCATTTTTTATTTTATTTTACATTCCGAGCATGTTTTTCTATAACAGCAAATTTTTACTTCCACAATTGCCAGTTCTATCATTAAACTTCGTGTTACCTTTTCTGCAGCGCTGCTTTCGATATTTTGTTAAATTGTAATGTTTCGATTTTAAACCTGTATGAGTCACCATCACTTTGTGTGTTTAGCAAATATTTGGTACCTTAACTGCGTTATTCTTTGAGACACTTGAAAATATGTTAACGGTTGAATGTTGCTGCAACACATTTAAAAAAGCGGCAACCCTTAAAAGTTGGCCTCTAATAGTCATCGTGCCAAAAATTCATAGCTAGTTTATTTTATACTTGGCTTCATAATCATTACCAATGCCTACACTTGTCCTAAACGAAATAACTCAAGACTGACGCCTGAAAGCGACTTGCATTTTGTACAGATAGTTTTGTACAGAAGAAAGTGCAACATAACTCTACTAGTACAAAGCGATTATAGATAACCTGACTTATTTATGCTACAGGCTCAAGAAATGATTGTTCACATAAACTTGACAAATGATAATTGAACAACATTTTTAAAAATACATGGCTTTATTTCCACACACTTCTTGGTTAACATAATTAAGCTATGGTGTTTGACCAAAAGTTGCACATTTCAGGTAACCGAATAAAAACACACTAACATACGTTTATGCTACAAAAACACTTTATAATTGTACTCGAAATAATAAAATATAAAAATATACCGGACGTAAGTGTGCATAAATAAATACGAGAAGATGTTTGCCTACAGTTATTTCGGCCTCGGGTAATCACACGTAATGAATATAATAAAATAAATTAAACTCTGTGTTAAGTTAGAACATCTTACCTAAGAGTGTGAAATTCAAATCCAGGAAGCTGTTTATGTTATTTAAAATGTGATACTAAACGAAATTACACCTAACACGCTTCAAATAACTGAAATTTCAGTAACAAGGAAAAGTCTTCACGTGTAAATATATATATATGTGTGTGTGTGTGTGTGTGTGTGTGTCTGTCTGTCTCTCTCTCTCTCTCTCTCTCTGTGTGTGTGTGTGTCTGTGTGTGTTAATTATGTAGGCAATTCATCGAGGAAACGTTTATCACATCACAAATATATGCATCACTGCACACGAGGGAAAGAAATACATTGCCATGAAATTCCACTACCGTCATGCGAAAATGATTGATAAGGAAATATTAACAACGCACCGACAACAGCACTGCACGGGAAATAATATAATAATTGTTTACACTAAGTTACGGTATAAACAAGTTCCAAATGAATAGAACGCGAAACAAACACATTCTCTCGCGAAAACCAAGTACTGTAACCTAACATGACGTCGGTGACGCGCGGTGTCTTCTGAGGTCTCTCTCACAACGGGGCAACGCGTGCCAGAGCACTGCTTCGACATTACAAACTCATGATGTTGAAACTGTCGACATTTAAGAAATAGAGACGCCTAAATTTTTTAAAAATCGATTATGTTACTGAAAATACAAAATTGTTTTCAATTTTTGACGAGAATTTTAAATTTAATCATTTCTTTTGTGCGCGCTATTTTCAGCAAGTGTCGCCAGAATGAACAACACATACACAAACATGTTACTAACCAACTAAAAATGGTGTAATTTTTTTGTGACACCGTTACAAAGTTGGTGGTTCTGTCTGTCAAAGTACGCCCTTCATAAATGAAACAGAGTAGCCTAAACTCCATTGCTGGGATTGTGATTCGATCCTGCATGTTTGCCACCGCTTAGGCGTCTGCAGACGAAAGTCCTGACGCCTGCTACCAGAATGTCAGAATTCTCACTGGCCCAGTCAAATGGGGAAATAAGTTTACACACGCTAAAGCCAACAACGGAAACAAATATCGCGTAGGTATACTAAGTTTAGCTGACTGTCGACTTCTGCCACTATAAAATTCTACCTGTAATAATAATTTATGCTGGTGGAAAACATTTTGGCGAGTTACCACCATTGTTACAGACGATGATTGGAAACCCATAAATTTAGCGAATTCATTAGACTGTACCATAAACAATTGCGCGAGTTTACTTTGGTCCGTTGGCCTCGTGTCTAAGGCTGTCCGTACGTGACTCGTTCACTCTACTTCCAAGCTGACATGCTTGCCTGGTGTCTCCTGTGCTTGCTGGTAAGTCTCGTCTAAAGGAAAGTAAAAAAAAATGTATTTATTATTTGGTTATCATCAATGATAGCACACTGAACGTATTAAATTAAAAAAACAAAAGTTAATTTTGTTAACTTTAACGAATTACATGTTTATTCTTTGAGAATCAGAATAGTTTACATGATAAGCGTTCGCAACAGATGGCCGTAAGAATAGCGGAGATAAAAAAAATGTACAAGCCAATCTAAAATGCAGAAGAAACTTATACAAGTGTTCAAAGTCTTGCTAGTAACAAATTAGTTCGTAAAAATTTCAAGTCTGTAATAAATGTGCTTGCATTGACGGAATTTCAAAGGCATTTTCGCTTCAGAATCCAGCCTTACGTTACATTCCAAAGGACCTAAAAAAATCTCAAAATAATTCGAGAACAAACTGTATTTGTAAATATCCATACTTTGTGTAACTTTCGCAATTGGTTCACCGCTGATTTGACACGTTCTGGAAGAATTTTAGCCAATAATAATCATGCGACATTGTGCAAGGCCAACCAAGGTATCACACTGAGGTGACAAGTAGGTATAGCCAATGAGGTGTTGACATCTCCTTCAATAAACACAGATTTGAAACCTAGCGTAGAGCGCAATGAACTCGCAAATGTTGAGTTGAGAGTTGAGTTGAGAGATTTGGGCGGCTCTTAATAACAAGGTCTTGAGAGCCGATGAGGGTTAAATGTGGTGAGAATGGAGCAGTGCCGGAATGCCAGGGCGAGGGAAATGGGAGATCCCCAAGAAAACCCGCTGACCAGCGGCATCGTCCGGCACGATTCCCAATTGCGGAAATCCAGGCATGACCCAGCCGGGGTTTGAATTAGTTCGCCTCGGTGGGAAACGAGTAGTCTAACCGTTCAGCCACCGCGGCCCCACGAACTGGCAAGTGTTTTGCAATATATAGGGAGATATAAACTAGTAATTTAAAATGTTAGCAATGGCAACTTATTTTTCAACGAGCAGTAAAGAGGTTTTTCTCTCTAACCGACGAACAAGGGGTGTGTTTTCGGGGATCCGATTTTGAAGTGAAGCCTTTCACGAGACGTTCCCATTCGTTGAATCTGGAAGTGCGAACTGCAAACCATTTCCTATTGGTCGCACTGCTGCCTTGGCAAATAAATTACCAGGCGCTGATTTACAAACGGTGTTGCGCCATGTTGCTGGCCAGTGACGCCATTTTGGTGACTTTTGTAATTTTTTAGTATTCTGTGGCAGTGGTGAATTTCACTCCCTTCCCCTAGAAATTCTGAGCCAATAATAAATAAAAAGTGTGAACCGAAAAATGTTCGACAAAATCCAGAAGGGACAGAAGGCAGCAACCATTGATTTGAACGCTTTTCGTTCAAGCTTGCAGAAGACTGCGAGGTTCAAACTGATACCAGATGGATCCGCGAAATTTCCGGAATCGGTGTTAGCCCATGTAAAGATCTGGCAACAGACCTGCGATCTGCTCGGCTTTGCCTTGTCCATCATGACCATTGGTTTTTCTGGAGTGTGCCGAGTCCGTCTCTTGGTCAGCGGTTGCAGATGGCGCATAGTAACTGTCCTTGCACAGTTTAACCCGTTCAGTTACTGTGCCCACGAGCGTGGACGTGTTGCACATTTAGGATATTTATGACCAGTCCTGCGCACAGCGAGGAATCAGTATACCCAACGCTTTGATAGTCTCCCTGATTTTGTGAACGTTACCGTACCTCTCGTTTGTGAATGGCCGCTGGTATTGTCTTCGAGCACGCAACACGTTTGTCACTGGTTGCAAAAAGTACAGTAGCCATAAGTACAGTGCACATCAAAATATTACACGATTGCAACTCTTCTGCTACCAAATTAATGCGTGACATAACCATCCAATTACTAAAGTAGACCTGGGCTTTGCTTTGATATGAAAGAAGCCATGACAGGAGAGCTGGAAAATTCGCGTCATTTTGTGACAGCAAGCTGGAGTCATTGTTTTTTTTTTACTGATTACAACAGGGAAGAGACAGTTTCATTTCTATAGGCTGTTCACTGCTAATTAAACACTTTTGAAATCAACTTCTGAAAAATGTTACTGCCCCTACCTGCATGTATTTTAACGGTCACACTCACTGAAATGCGCCCACTCAAGTTGGTAATAACGGAGTGTAAGTAGTTCCATGTCTTAAAATTGAATTAAAAGTGTCAGGTAAATATTTTTTGACTTGAGTTATTTAGGTGGCTTTTAACTACGAGGTCTTGAGAGCCGATGAAGGTGAAATGAGGAGAGAATGGAGAGGCGCCGGAATGCAAGGGCGGTGGGAAACGGGAAATTCCCGAGAAAACCCGTCGACCAGTTACATCGCCTGGCGCTACTCCCACTTACGAAAATCCGGGTGTGACCCGGCCGGGGATTGAACCAGGTTCGCCTTGGTGGGAGGTGAGCAGTCTAGCCACTCAGCCACTGTGGGACTGTAAACATTTGTGAACATTGAAATATAATATCAGCTCTACTGGTACGCAGTACTGCTCATTTATGGGCCGAGGAGTCCGTCAACAACGCAGAGGAACGACTGTCTAGCAGACACCCGGACGGAGCAGTGAGAAAGGAGAAGTAATAACAACCCTGTTGGTAGGTCCTGTCTGCGGTGCGTCGTGCAAGACAGATGGCGTCCGAACCAAGGGCTCCCTAGGAGGGCGTGGCCGGGCGCTGCCTCGCCTCTGTGACTGGCCAGCAGCTGCCCTTTCCGCCCCCCTCAATATCCATCCACTGCCCAGCTACAGAATAGGTAAGGACATAGAAGTGAAATGTCGAGACAGCTCCTTCAATGGACGTACCCATTCGGTTAAGGGCTACACGAATCTCTGCAACAGAATTTGCTTCTGATTTTTTACTGTGTGCTTCCAATGATTCCCTATTGGTTTGGCTGTCTTCCTGCAATTCAGTTATCAGTGGAGACTGGAAAAATTCGCAGATTCATTTCGGAACAAGCTAGAAATCATAAATATGTACGTGTGCGTCACTTTTGCAATTGGTCCACGCGTTATTTGACACCTTGCATTCTCTGGGCCAATAACAAACTTACAACAAAATGCATGCCCAATCAGCGCCATACACCCTGACAGCAAGCAACCAATGAGACGCTGATGTCTGATTGTGTGTGGGCAGGGATGATTCGGAGAACTCAGAAACCGAAAATGTCTAAGCACCTATTTCCAACTGTAATTCTGGAGAACAACCAACCAGACTGCCGTACACCCGCACCAAGTCCAGAACCAGAACAGAAAGCACCAATTGTGCGGCAGGCACAGGTGCCCAAAATGACTGGGTCAATCCTGCACTTGATTGACCCAGAGGACGACAACCCGAAAGTAACAATTACACAGGATGAGACAAATCCAGAGGGGCCCAAATGATGGATGGCCTATAGCCTGAAATCCAGTCTTGTATGTAAGGGAGGGCTTTGCTCTAGTTGCTCGCAATACGAACAAACTCCTAAGGGACCAGAAAAGAACAGCAGTCCATGCTATCAGGAAACCAAGGGAGAGTGAGGTGAGAGACACGGAAGAGATAAAGCAGGAAAGAGCGGAAAGAGAAGTCTCTCTCCTCAGAGCCCAGGTAAGGAGAAATGTCATGGTCCCGGAAGCAGGCACGATATTTACCATCGACTGGCCATCAGATATAAACACTATGACGCCTCAGTCCAAATCTGGCCTTTAGGAGCCCACCCGAAGGAACCATGGGAAATCGACGACGAGGTCGTACGAGGGGCCCAGATGTCCAGACTAGAAGATCCAAAAGTCCTGATGGCAACAGCTGCCCTACTGATTAGATATATGGACGGGGAAGAGAAGATCCTCTTCCTCCACATGGAGTGTGTTGACAGGCTCACCGTCGCCCAGGTGGGGCTGCCAACGCACACTGAGGCACTCCTGAGCTTGCTCAAGGAGTGCTTCGTGAGAATGCGGGAAGATTTAGAACCATCTAAGATCTACAAGGATGCCGTCCGCACACACGGGAGGCTTNCTTCTCCTCGGGTGGTACCTTAACCAAACACTGGATGTGACTCTAACCGATTATGACCTCTTCCTGGATAAAACTCTGTTTTGTTCCAGGAAACTCCCAGCTAAAACGACCCCAGCGATGGCCCCGGAATGAGATTATGGATAACGGAAGGAAGACGAAAGTTTTTCATGTGATGGATAAGGCCGAAGGCCGGAGAATGGTAGCTGAATGAGTGTAACTTAAAGTGTGAATGAAATCGAGCGTCTGCAGTGTGGTGTAGAACAACGCTCTTTGTGTCCAGGGGCGAGGAAGCGGGAAACAATCCTGGCTACCAGCTGTTTGCCAAATCTAAGTCCGACACAGCCTGGGCGCACTGGGCCGAGAAAGTGCTAAGTGAATGCCGTTATACTTAACTTTACTCGTGAGCAGGTCAAGCGCGTGCGCGATAGTGTGTAAATGTAAATGTGTAAGTATTTAGCTTTTGTGTGTTTAAATTCTTTTCGGACCAGTATGACGGACTCAAAATTCAAAGTTCCCGGTGGCGCCCTGCGAAACAAACGAGCCGATCTAGCTTTAGTTTGTGGGGGATAACGTAAAGGTAGAAAGAAGCGCTCCTGGTATGACCTTTTAATAGATATCGGCCACCAGGAGGGAATGTTTGGTGAGGAAAGAGCCGGTCCCACAGGGAACTTTGTTTGAACACAAGACTGTGAATTCTGACCTACATGGTCACTGCATTCGCGAAATTTTCAAGTTCAGGCTCTCATTGGCAAACGATATTCCGCCATATACGTGGCCAGTAAGGCCTCTTTGCTGGTTGAGTTGAGAGAGATTTGAGCGGCTCTTAACGACTAGATCTTGAGAGCCGATAAGAGCAAAATAAAGTTAAAATGGAGCAGCATCGGAACGCAAGGGCGGGAAAAACTGGAGATCCCGAGAAAACCCGCTGACTAGCGTCATCGTTCGGCACGATTCCCTCTTGCAAAAATCCGGGAGAGACCCAGTCGGAGGTTGAACCCGGTTCACCTTGGTGAGACGCGAGCAGTTTAGCCGATCAGCCACCGAGGCCCCTTATTTCCTGGTATGTGATGCTGTAGTTAATTGTACAAGCGGCTCTTTCGTTTCGTTTCTGTATTATTATTAATCATTCCGTTGCCCAGGCACTGTGGGTATCATAGAATAGGTATTACTTACACATACGTGAAATGCTGTTGCGATTACTTTTGAGGCTGCGGTGGTCTAGCGGTCAGACCACTGACTACCCACCACAGCACGGAGTATCCAAGAATACAGACACGAAACAGCAGCTTACACTGCGATCTCCAACCGCACACGCCAAAAAAATTTTGGAACGCCGTTCGCCAATCATCGCTTGGTAACCTACTCCCTAGCGGACAGCCCGGCCAATAGGGAACAGTTCACAGTACGCAGGAGCCAATCAGACGCAAGGTTCGTTCCCAGAGACTCGCACAGCTAATCAGAGAATGGGCACGCCCACATCAAAGGGACCGAGACGCTGTTTCGCCTCTGCGTGCTTTTGGCTTGTCGCGTATGTCTGTAAACGTACGCAGGTCCCTAACTGTCGAGGGCGTGGAGACTGTGGGTTAGCCTTAAATGCAGGTGCTGTGCGGGCCAACAAGCGGGTGTCCGCGCACACTACACCCCTCCCCCNCAACCCCTCGTGCAGCCACGCCGCTCCACACCCGGCCATGCAAATACTACCCCCTGGCGTTGCGATAAGCCGCTCTCGTGACGTCACCTCCCAGCTGCCTGGCTCCCCGTCACCCTGCTTCAGTTGTAACTCCGCATTAGCACTGATGACGTAGCGAGTCAGGCACAAGGCCCGTTTTACACTGCTACAAACAGCCAGTGAGGGCAAGGTAGGGTGCGCTCTCATATAGAGCCACTTTGCCTCTCTGTCGACTAAAAAATGATTTTAAAAAAACTACAAAAATTGAGAAAATGGCGAATGAGAACAAGGAGCCAAGAATGGCAGCATATAATTTAAAAATAACCACAGATTAATGTCTTCAGCGATGTGCAAATCGCTAAGCCAGTGATTCCTGTGAGACCGCAACCTCTTTGGCTATTGGCAAAGCTCCGAGTATTTCGCTGTACTCTTATGATTGAAATCCTCTTCATTAAAACTGTGAAGTTGTAGTAAGCACTTAGCAGAAACGTGACCAAGACATGAGCAACATTGTAGAAAGTATTGGCACTTTGGCAGCGACCAATGTAAAAGGTGAGTGGCCAGAGTATGTATATATATACATACTCGGGCCACTCACCTTTGTACTCTCATAGATATATACACACATACACACACACCATCTGGGCCCGCGGCTCCACTCGCATGGACTACAAAATTATTGTATAAGTTTTTTTTAAAATAAAGTTGGATTTTTTACTTGGTGTTAATCTTCTATACTCTATACATATTATAAAACTCAACGTCTCGGTGAATTAAATGGTAAAAACACTTATTAGTATTTATTTGTTATAGATAAATATATGCTACCGAGGATTTATTTGTATCTCTTTTTTATTCTACACAATTCTTTACTACATGATATTGTTCCATCTTTAACGGTTTAGACAGCGTATTGCAAGAGAGTGCGCTGGCGGCAAACTATTTTCCGACTTGATTCACTATTATCGTTTGTAAATTTTTTTGAGATATTTTCTCGCGATAAAAAGTAGCTATTATCACCTTCCAGCCCTCCAACTATTTCCGTGCAAGAAATTACGTCGATCTGTTGCTCCGTTGCGACGTGAAAGAAGGACAAACAAACAAACACACTTTCACATTTATAATATTAGTTAGGATATAAGACACTGAAGTGTAGTTGGCGGCGAAATTAATAAGCGAAATAACTCAGTACTCTTATCTGTTGGCAAACAAATGGGCAGGGACAACACCGATTAACACAAATCTAAGTTTTACGAATTATTTGGCAGTATAAGAGATGTGACAGTCCTACTGGCTGACTCAGCGTACTCTTCTTAACTCTCTACGCCACAGCGAGAGGTCCTTTCCTACTCTGAGCTCGTTGTACGTGATTCTGCTGCTGTATCTCCTGCTGTTATTCAGGGTGATTCTAAAATAATGGGACAAACATTGAGGGGTGGTAGAGCTCACTACAAACAATTATTGTATAGGAATATATGGGCGGGAGTGACGCGTTGAGGCACAAACACAGAAACATAACACATTAACGGAAACATAAAATGTTCATTAGCAGCATACTTAACGAGTGATTCCGTACAGAAAATGTTAAAACAGTTGCTGGAAATGCAACCACCAACAGTCACGCATGCTTGGCGACCTCTACATGTGGCGTGATTGGCTGACAATGGTGGCGTGCGTGAAATACCCGGCGCATTTGAATCTGTTCGCCAATCACTCCACCGACGCTACCAAGCTTGCATTACTCTCGGTGATAGCAATTTTGAGCAATTATTATAAACATTTCTGTAAAAAGGCATTTAGCGCCGACGTTATAAATAAACAATGTGTTGCATTTCATGTGTTATTTTTGTGTTTGTGCCTCAACGCGTCACTCCTGCCCATATATTCCTTTACAATAATGGTTTGTTTTAGTGAGCTCTACCACCCCTCAATGTTTGTCCCATGATTTTAGAATCACTCTGTATACATGGAAATGTGGGTCGTCGTAACATTTAGGCTAAGTTAACTCACTGAGACTCAGTGCACACAGTTATAAATTTAATTGGTTGCTACTGTACACTGCAAGGATTTGTGTCCGGTCATCATTCATGCGGGTGACTGATATGTAGGAGAACTTGATTTTCTCGAAAAGAGTTCCTGTTATCCGATCTAATTTTATTTCAAAAAAATTGTAGCTCACCTCCACTTTACCGAATGGATAGTTTTGACTGCTATGTGTCTTTGGTGCCTGCGCGCAAATTACCGAAGTTAAATGTCAGAGTAATAGAATTCTAATTGGCCCATTCAAATATCATTAGTAGTTAGAAATAGCCGATTCCAATCACTGCAACCATCTTGAATGACGTCACGCCGTAACCTCCTGCTCTGTCATTCCTCGCCAATGTAGGCCATCTTGGATTTCTCTTTTTTCCTCCTGCTCTACCATTCCACCTCACCTCTTTATGATCTTGCATTCCGATTAGTTTTCTCACGCTCTGTCATTCCGATGTTATTTTTTTCTCACTCTGTAATTCTTTCCTGTGACTCGTCCGTTCTATCCCTTGCGGGGGTTTCTCATATTCCTTCGGGTCTCCTTCGGGTCTCCTTTGCTTTCTCTTTAGTCGTCCTTTCCTCTCTCTCTCTCTCTCTCTCTCTCTCTCTTGCTTTTCGCGTCCTCCATCTTGGATGTTCCCTCATCATCATCGTCTGCTGTATGCGGACATATTTAATCAACGCCACCAGTTCTCTGCTGTAGGCGGCCATCTTTGACTATCGTGCCCGCCACTAGAGTGTTTTAAGATCTACAGTTCGCATTTAGGAGAGTTGGTATCGACGTGGTCATGGTGTGCATGTGTTGGTTCACTCGTCACCTACAGGGGCGCGCTAGCATTGGGAAGGTTAGTTCAAGCGGTGGCCGCTAGGAGCGCTGGCGATTTTTTTTAGTTGTTTGTGAACTCAAAAAATGCAGGAGGCATGCGGTTTCGATCCGACCACCCTTTAGTCGCCAGTCCACCGTCTAGAACACACTACCACTATTGCATACGAATTGTTAGGAGATGAAATAAAGTAAATACATTTATTGGCCTACACACTATGTAGGTACACGTGCCCACTTGGTTGCTAGCTGTGGAGCCGTTGCATGTCTATGAGATGTAGCCTAGTAAATAGATGTATCGGCCTACGCACTCTATAAACAATAAACTCATTATCGTCGCATTAAAGACTGCAGGTACCGCGCGCATGTAAAAACACTTTATGTGTGTAAAAAAATGTTTTATATAAATTAATAGCATGAAAAAAATAACGGCATTCTAACATTCAGAAAAAAGTAATTATATACATGTANATGTTTTATATAAATTAATAGCATGAAAAAAATAACGGCATTCTAACATTCAGAAAAAAGTAATTATATACATGTATATAAAATTTGGACAACTCGCGTCTCTACATAAAAGTTATCTGCATTCTTACACAACCTATTGGGCAGCAATGTACATGTAATTTTCACTCGGTCAAGTTCTTTGCAGGCCAATAACAAACGTTCTGCTTTTTNATATTGGGCAGCAATGTACATGTAATTTTCACTCGGTCAAGTTCTTTGCAGGCCAATAACAAACGTTCTGCTTTTTAATGGAGGCCTCATTGGCCCAGTGAAATGGGAAAGTAACTTTATACACGCATGACAACAAATAAGAAAAAAAAATGGTCAGGCATGAGTGTAGTAAGTTGAATCCTAGCAAAGAGTCAGCTTTTTCCGCGACAAAAACCACCGTCTCTAACAATAACCAAAAGTAAAACTGTGTCAGGATAAAATATTACAACCAAGCCTTCGTATAGCTGATTTCGCGAAAATCAGTTGTCCCTAGGCGTAAGTCNGTGTCAGGATAAAATATTACAACCAAGCCTTCGTATAGCTGATTTCGCGAAAATCAGTTGTCCCTAGGCGTAAGTCAAACGTACAAAATTTTACAATTTGAGTCTGTTAGCAGACAATAGCTCGAATGTTTCTGTGTGTATTCGTAAAATAGAGAGAGAAAAAGAAAGACGGCTACAGTTGCGTGAAGCTCAAAAGCTAAGCTCATTAACGCCAATGGAGTGAATTTTTTTTTGCNGAAAGAAAGACGGCTACAGTTGCGTGAAGCTCAAAAGCTAAGCTCATTAACGCCAATGGAGTGAATTTTTTTTTGCACGTGTATCATTTCTCCACAGCTGGCGCATGACGTCACATCGAGGCTGGCGATAGCACACGAGTGTGGAGAATCACGCTGGGGGAAAAAATGTTTTTCCGGCATGAAACGAAAATAACTATAATAAAATTGACGTCTGCGTGTTTTCCAAGCCACCCTCCAATTCGCGGTTGTTACCGTCGACAACATAACAAGGTTCTGAATAAACAGCCGCGACATAAACGTCTACGTACTGCCGGTGTGTGGTGGCCAGTTCACAAGTTGCCAGGCTCGAAGCCAGGAGTTCAGGAGTGCACTTGCTATTTTTTACAAACATCTGTGATACAAAGTCTTGTGTTGTCTTTTTGGCAAGCTTCTTAAATTTTAAGGATGTAAATAATGCCTAGCCACAGGAACATTTGCTGCTATAGAAAAAAATCGGCGCACCGCAAAAAGGAATAATCGTACAAATTCAATAACCGTTACGCGTTTAAAAAAAAGCATTATATTTTGCTTCATATTATAAGGGCTATAATATTCCAGTTGATGTAGTTTGAACATTTTTGTGACGTTGCTGTTATGTATTTATTTCCAGGTAGAGCATAAAATCGAATTATAAACTTGCTGATTCTTGCATTGTGGTGCGTATATCCTAGAAAATAAAGGAGTTTGCAAATTGATTTCATGGCATCCCAGACTTGGCACGCGTTAAAAATAAATCAAACCCAAAACATGTAAGATGGTAGTAGACATGTAACGAAATAAGTATCACTCGCGCCCTCTAGGTCTCTTCTGGTTTCTCGGTAAAGCAGCAACAGCGAAATAAAATGAATTCTACGTAATCTCGATCTGATAGTGTTTAATAAAAATCGATGGCATTTTCGGTGAATCCCACACGTTTTTGCAGGCAGCAAGCGGTCGAAACAAAACCACAAAGAGGCAACTCGTTAAATGGCTGCAAAGTCCTGACGTTAGCTCATATCTGTATCTGGTTGTACAGTCTCCGAAATAATTAGTGGACTAATCTTCAATTATCCTGCAGTAATTCTCCGTTTGTTTGAGGACTAAATGTTGCTGTTACAACTTCAGGTCGAACATTTGCGAATTGGCTGGTCGTAGGATAACCAAGAATAATAAAAAAAAATAAAAAAATACCCGTATAACGAGTAATCCAGTCGGAAGAGTCACAACAAAAAAAAAGCCTTACTTGGCAACAAACCACAGCAAATCAGTAAACATAGACGAAATGGCAGGCAGTTCCTTTCATGTGGGCGTGCGCATTCACTGATTGACTGCGCGAGGCCATGTCTAATTAGCTACTGAATGCTGCGAAAATTTCTTTCATTGGCTGGTCTGCCGTCTGGCGAGTAGAATAACAGGCGCTGATTGGCGAGCGGCGTTCCAACATTTTGCTGGCCGGTGACGCCATCTTGCTCTCGTGTGCAACTAAAGTTCACTGTACAAGTTGCTGTTTCGCCTCTGTATTCCTAAGTACTCCGTGACAGCATTCTGGTGGAACGTCACTCCCGGATGGATACCATCTTGCTAGACGGTGGCTCAACCAATAATGTACGAGTATCTTCCACTGCATGAAGGAGCAGAAAACCAAGACCAGTTCCAGAGCTTCATGAAGTCAATAGTCGAACGAATACGCTTCGCGTAGATAAAAAATTTGCCACGCCGCCGTTTCGCTTCAATGCACTTATTAGTAGAGACCGGGAAAATTCGCTATTTTAATGACCTGCAGGATATACTCTGCAGTCTTATGTACAAATATACCGATATTAAATGCACGTTGGTTGTCTGCTGTCACAGTGGAAGGCGGCGATTGGGCCAGCGTTCTCCAGGAGGTGTCAAACACCGTGTGCACCAATAGCTAAAGTTATATTCAACACACGTGTTTTCAATTATATAGCATGTCTCAAAATGAATAAGCGAATTTTTCAGGTTTCTACTTATTAGAGACCCTTTCATTTCGCGTGGTAATTCAGTACCAAGCTAAACGCAATTAAAATATATGTCGTTTTCACGTGTGTCATTAGAGCTATGTTTATGTAACACGCACTGAATGACTTTGAATTGAACGAATAGTGGACGTTTACCGCCCGGACCGTTTAACTCCGACTGGCCAAGTCGAACAGAAGAGTGAGTTCAGATTGTGGTAGCAGCCAATGAACGAACATCTCCCGCTAGAGTAGAGTAATTCAAAATCTAGCCTGGTGCATTGTTATAGCGCGAAATGTTAGGATGTCAAGTAATTACTCATTCTCTGCTATAACTTTCCATAAAACCGCGGGTTGTTTAAAAATGGCTTTGCCGAAATAATCGACACGATCCGCCACTTGCAGGAGTGTAATTGATAGGGGTCTCTCCGATATCCTTGAGGAGTAAAGATCTCACTAACTACAGCAAATAACAATAAACAATGTGTACAGTCAACAATAAACCACATACCGCCTTTCTTCAAATTACAACACTCCTGTGGGCACCCATATACGAAACTTGGGTGACTATTTTGCAATAATTGCAACTTTAAAAATTGCGACTGCTTGTTGTAGCAAATTGTCTTGTATTAATGGCATGTAGTGCTTCTCACATTTGTACCAGGGGCAACAAAATATCTTTCTGTTCAGTTTTAGATTTATTTTCTGTGGCCTCGAAAGTCATGGATTTACATAATAGAGATTATCAATTCGCAGTAACAAGAAAAAATTACGAACGCGTTTTCTGACAGGCCAAACATTAGGCCCGATACACAGGAACCAACATTATGTTCGTAATTCCATACAAGTAGAGTTTCCACATATCTTGTATCAAACATTTTTTTAATCTTTCTCACCTGCAGTACAGTTTCTTTTTGTTTGATCGGCAAGCTAGATTTCGCTGTCTTGTACACATTTGAGAAATTATAAACCCGGAAGATGAAAATATAAATACAGAAGAAATTAGCATTAAAGAAATAGAAGCAGCAGTAAAGAGATGTAGTCTAAGAAAGCACCAGGTATCGATGAGATAACAATAGAAGTAATAACACAGATATGGGAGGAAATAAAATAAACTATGCTGGAATTAATTAATAAGTGCTATAATGAAGGGAAATATCCCAGACCATGGAAAGTTGGAAACATAATTTTTATATATAAAGGGAATAACCCAGGTTAAGGTAGAGAAGGCATTACTTATGTCCATGGATATTCCTAAAATATATTTATATTCGCTATTGTTTATTGTTTTAAGTAGTTTATTAATTGCCATTTCTGTTGATCTGTTTTTTCTGAAAACGTTGAGCAACCAATCACCAGCAAAACGATAACACAAAAATTGCGACATACAGCTAAAAGCAATCAGTAAAATCAGGAATTTTTTCTGAAGCCACATTGATCATTATGCAGTATTATTTCTATTTGTTGTTGTATTCTATTATATATAAGTCTCTCATAAATTTTCCCCAATACTGGTAATAAACATATCGGTCTATAGGAATTTCTCTCAGTTTTGGATTCGTAACTTTACGCCTAGTAGTACGTTAAAACATGGAACTACTTCTCGCAGTTCGCTGCCAACTTAGCTGGGAGCGTTGTGCTCATGGCTTACGTTAAACCACCTTTAATATGCTAGACTTTACTGTCCTGTACCTATTTGAGTCGAAAACTGAGTCTTGTTCCTCGTCTGACGCTCCTGTAAGAAGAGGCATTCATTCATACGGCGTGAGCACACAGCTCCGAGTGTGAGTGAAGAGATTTGGGCGGCTCTTAACACAGAGGTATCGAGAGCCTACGAGGGTGAAACGAGGGGAGCGTGGAGCGGCGCCGGAATGCAAAGGCGGGAGAAACGGGAGGTGCCCGAGAAAAACCTGCAGATCAGAGGCATCGTCCGGCACGATTCCCGCATGCGAAAATCCGGGGGCGACCCCGCCGGCAATCGAATCCGGTTCGCCTAGATGGGAGGCGAGTGGTCTGACCACTGCACCACCGCGGACCCCAACGCTTCCCAGGACAGGAAAGATAAGGAGAAGAGGGAGGTGCAGAAGGGTGCGGCTGTGTGCTGTACCGGGCCCCAAGCTGGAGATCAAAGTGCAAACACTCATATCATACAAAAAATTTTAGAATGCAACGTTTTTACTAGTAAAGTAATCTTAATAATTTGTAAGTCGTAACCAGATCTAAATATAATCAAGTTAATAAGGGAGTCAGGTATACTATTTGTATAATTTTTATCACAAATAATTAACACGTTACATTAATATTACATTAAAAGAAAACCGGCCATTTCACACTGTCTTCTTTTAAATCAGTTTGTGTCCATAATATATCAGAATGGGTGAGGTCCGGACAGAAGTAAGGGGGGTGCAAAAAACCATAAGGGTGTCAATCCTCTAAATATATTTCGCCGGTACAACATAAGACTTGCCATTCGACCATTAAAGCACTGTCCTCGGAGGCGTGTTACGTTAACTCTAGTCTAAATGCACATATATAAGAGAGAGTTAAAAGTCTAACAATAGTACAAAGAGATATCATTAATTCTTAAGGTCTCGAATCACACGGTATCATTTCTTTGTCATTCTTTGAGGCCCGCTTACAATGACACGGATGCGGATACGTATTGCGGAAGCGGATACGTATTACGGAAGCGGATACGTAACACACTTCGCGTTCATTCTACAATGGGACGCAAGCATTCGCGTATCGCGTGCGGATCCACGTAAGAAAACTGGGCTATCTCCCAACTCTTCCGCGTCCGTGAATCCGCGTAGCCAATAGGAAACGAGCATTTGGTTCAAAGAACTTCATCTTCGTCGCCATTTTAGTTCAACAGAAAACAAGGACGTGGGTTTGAAGTGGCAATTATCATTTTTTGTTTTTAATAAATACAAGTGCATGGTTTGGCAATGCTATTACCGGAATAAATAAATATTGATATTTGGGATGTGCTGATTTAAAACTTATATCGGTAACTTACATCAAAATAGTTTTTTTATTCATAGTTTACAGATGTGTACGTTTCTCTGTATTGCGCAATAGGTGAAATGCATCCCTATGCATCCACTCGTTCTGTTTACGTGTTCCGTGTCCGCTTTCTTACGCTTAACCGTGCATTGTAGAAAACGGCATGTCGATATCGGAAAAAAAATATCGATATTGTTTATATTGGTTAATTATATCGTGTCGTTTTACAAAAGTATACATCGAAAGAAAATTTTTTTTATATATTCATTGGAATTCTATTTTGTATGTATTAAAGGACTTGTCATATGTAAATTGCTTGTAATTTTACGTATTGCGGACACGAGGCATTGCAGAAAGATGTGGCGCCTGTTTTTGTTACATGTTGCGAAAGTAAACATAGTAATTTTCAAATTCAACTTTCGTATTCAAAACAAAGCTTATTAAAAGAGCATTCTAAAAATATTTATTTCCGACACCTGGAAAAAGATANAAACTTTCGTATTCAAAACAAAGCTTATTAAAAGAGCATTCTAAAAATATTTATTTCAGACACCTGGAAAAAGATATCGATTTCGATAAAATATCGTTGAAATATATCAACGAGTTTAATCGATATATCGATAATATAATTTAGATATATGGACATTTTCTCAACATCACTAGTCCTACTGATGGATGACGGTTGCATACGGACCCTCGGTCGAATGGGGCCCTCGGTCCAGCGGGCGCGAACCCTACCCTAGTGGGCAGCCTTAACAAGAACTGTATTACGAAGAAGGGGAATTTCCGTAGTTTTACGTGATCTTAAGGCTGATATCCACGGTTCTCTGTCTACTGGAGCCTCAACTACAAACCGCTTGAATAAGTACTTTTAAAATCAACACTTGCAAAATGTCACTGCCCCTACCAGGATATATTTTTACGGGTCAGCGACTGTCATGCGTCCAGTCAAAGTTGATAACGATGGAAGGAAAGTAGTTCCGTGCCTTAACGTTAAGTTAAAGGTTTTTGGTAAACGTTTATGAATACTGAAACGATTTAATTTGCTCTCTGTTTTTTTTCACCGCATACACATGTAATAATGATCAAATTTGTTAAATAATCACTGTTCAAATAATTCTACAGTTTTACTTTGACTGGCGCATGTTTAAAGTGACCAAGCCGATGACAATGTTGATTTTACATATGGTGTAAGAATTCACAATGTGTGTTCAAGTTTATCGCGAACAGCCTACAGATAAATGCACAAATGTGAAATTGCTTAGAGACCTGCACATTTCGCGTTACAATTTGAAGAAATAATAGACTTCAATCACATGCGCATTTGTATCACTTTTAAGTTATCGCACAACAGCTTGTTTTGCACGCCCTGCGCGAGTTTGAAACAAGAAGGAAAATGTAACGGCAGGCTGGTCCAATCACGTGGAACCCGCTCAAAATGGGAAATGGGCAGAAGCCAATGAACAAACTCGAACGTGTGTATAACGGTGTAGTGGTTACACTACTTGCCTCCCGCCTAGGCAGACCGGGTTCGATTCCCGGCGGGGTCGCTCCTGGATTCTCGCAGTTGGGAATCGTGCCAGACGATGTCGCTGATCGGCGGGTTTTCTCGGGGATCTCCCGTTTCCCCCGCCCTTGCATCCCGGCGTTGCTCCATACTCACTTCGCTTCACCCTCATCGGTAGGGGCAGTGATATTTAGCGAAAAGCTTTCGAGACAAGATACAGTCCAAAGCACTGCAGGGTCGTCCAGCTTCTTTGATTGGCTAACAAATGTTCTGGCCCGTGTCAACCGTTTGCGCACGAACCACGAAGGTTCAGTGTCGGAGTTGCTTGGTCCTGAGTGGCTTGGTTAAAGACGGACACGGCACCAGCAGTCAATGGAGGTATAGCAACAGCTGAGGTGTGTATATAATACTGAAGTCTACTGTGTGCGCCGATTTTTACGCGAAAAGTCACTGGCCCTACTCATCGGCTCTCAAGACCTCGACGTTAAGAGCAGCCCAAATATCTCCACTCCACTCGAATGTATTACAGAACGGTAAAGTCTAGCGTGCTGCCAATAAGAACGCGAATTATGCACGTCACTAGAAATGATGCGTAGTTTATTTTGATGTAGGCGTTCCCATTCGTTGTCTGGCTGCGCGAGACTTTNTGCACGTCACTAGAAATGATGCGTAGTTTATTTTGATGTAGGCGTTCCCATTCGTTGTCTGGCTGCGCGAGACTTTGGAAGTGTATCTTTTTCTCGCCCCTGCGAACCGTTTCCTATAGGTTGGGCTGCCGCCTGGTTAAGTAAATTACCAGGCGCTGGTTCATAAACGGCGTTGCGCAATGTCGCTGGCAAGTGACGCCATTTTGCTGTCGTGCGAGGAGGCTGCAGCTCGCGGTAGACCTTTTCCACTTCTGTAGTCTTCAGTATTCTGTGGCGGTGCAATGCGCGAGAGGAAATGCGTTACACATCGCAGACCAACCTGTTTTCTAACTGAAACCGTATAACGAAAGGTTCGCCGTTTACGCGGGAGTTGGTCACGTGCTGCGAGTCGAGACAGCAGACCAGCCTCGTAAAGAATGTGGAATGTTCCTCGTATCCCAAACGTGAAGAATATTTGCGTGCAGGATGGACTTCAACATCCGACGTGCCCTACTGCAGAAATTCCTTTCGTCATCGAACGCGTGTCTTTGCGAGCAACCAGTTTCTCGCTTGACTGAATTAGTCAGAATCAGAATACTTCATCACTCTAACGTCTATATTTGGCAGCCAGAAACCTAAGACGAAAGTATATCTGAGCTGAAGTGTCTGTGAGTTTAAGGCACTCGCATAAATATTTTACCAAAAAAATCAAGCGTCCGTCGTGTTGATACCTACTTAACGAAAGGTTGTTTTGTGTTTATCTAGAGGCCCTAACTTTTCGTGTCATTGGTTTTCCGTTCATTCGGCAGGCCTTGCAGAACGCTGGGTCAATAGCGAACAATTGTCTTAGGTGACTTAATTATGTGTAGCCGAGTGGACCAGGAGGATGAGTTACGTCTGGAGCAGCGGCCAGTGGATATATGACCTCCACCCGAGTGTGTACAGGACTGTGAAGTGTAGCACAGTGCCATTTTATAAGGCCGCAGAAGTGGAACTCCAGCCGCACACTGGCCGGCAACATGGCACAAACACCGTTTGCCATCAGCAGCTGGTGACTTACTGGCATGGCGGCAGCCCTCTCAGTAGCGAATAGGTAGGAACACGCAATAGCCGGTCAGGTAAACAGCCTATCAGTGAAGGTAGGTAGGGGTAACGCCTAGTCGACAGCGAGGACATTGGAGATGGAGCAAGCTGCTCAGCGAAACAGGAGCGGGGAAGTGACGTGTAGTAACGAAGCATTCTCCTGGAGTGATCTCGGAGAACCACGGGAAAACGAAACTAGGGAATCGAACCCAGGTCCTCCCGAATACGAGTCCGAAGGTTAACCACTGGGCCAACTCACTCGTCGCCAATCAGTGAATGGACACGCCGACATCNGGGCCAACTCACTCGTCGCCAATCAGTGAATGGACACGCCAACATGAAATGAACCGCCACGCTATTTAACTTCTGTATATCCATTTGTTCTGTGACAGCGCGTAACGCTACTCCAACAGCACAATCGGCTTAAACCGAGCATGAATCAAACTTGTCACGACAAGCCTTTAAGTTTGAATCAATAGTGCCGTGCAAGCCAACAAGTTTTATTCAAGCTAACTAGTCTCCACAGTTCAAGCTTGTAACAAGCTTGATTAGTGAAACTTGCCGCAAAATTGCTTTGGCAACCGACAAACATAATTCAAGCAATGTACAAGCTTGCCATTGGTAAGTACATATGTGCTAGTCATGAGAGATTTGACGTGAATCAAGCTTGAACCACACGGGATATGACAAGCTTACTCAGCAAGTAAAATGGCAAACTTAAATGCTCTCTGGGTAAGGTCTCTATGTGTATCTAGTCTGTGAAGAACACGGCAGTTGCTGCTACGGAACTTTTTTTCCCACTGAGTGTACAAGCCTGTGCCTCGAGAATCTGCTGGCCGATGTTGGGGACTAGGAAGACGTCGGCGCGAGACCGAGATGTGGGTGTCCCTGCCCGTTATGACGGCGGGCTGACCCCCCGGGGTCGCACGCGT
>NQII01003264.1:134469-190607 GCA_002778355.1 Clitarchus hookeri | reverse complement strand
GTACCCCTAAGGATGAGGAGGAGGGGGAAGGCTCTGCTTCTTCACATCGCCCGTGCGATACAATCGGCGGTGTCCGTCGCTCCAACGGCGCTTCCGGTGTTCCCGTCACGCGCGGCCTCCCATCAGGAGGGCCGAGACTTCCTCCTGCCTCGGGAGGTACGACGCCGGACTGCGATACCGAGCCGCGCTGTGCGTCTGATTGCGATCTACACTCCCGAGCACTGAATCTGAGCCGGATGTCATTTGCCGTCTCTTCCTTCTGCAGAGGTGTTCCTGCCAGGAAGGTACAGTGCGGGACACGGAAAACGAAACGTGGTGTGCGTCTGTGATGTACGCTTCTCGACGCTGAAACTTAATTTCTCCTGCTGCGGATGTGTGTGTTCCTGCCAGGCGGGTACGGGGTTGGACACGGAAATCGAGTCGTGTTGTGTTTGTGTGTGTGTGTGTAACCTATACTGCTAGACTCTGAAACCGAGCTGGATATAATCTATCGCGTCCTCCTTCTGCGGAGGTATTCCTGTCAAGATTGTACATCGCAGGGCACGAATACCGACCATGTTGTGCGTTTGACTACGAACTATACACACTGAGACTGAAACTCAGCTGGATATTGCATAATGATGCCTCTTGCCGCGGAGTTCTCCTCCTGCCAGGAAGGTACGATACATGACATAATAACCGAGCCATGTTGTGCGTCTGACTGCGAGCTGTACTCTTGGGCACTGAAACTAAACCGGATACATTGTCATATTGTATATAATCTACTGCTTCCTCCTGCAAGGAGAGTACATTATTTGACATGGAAACCGAGTATGTGGTACTTCTGGCTGAGAGCTATACCCCTGGACACTGAAATTGAGCCAAACACTTAGTCACATATCACCCACTACTTCCTCCAGCAGACCGCAGAGTTATGTTGCTCCTCCGAGGAATGTACAGTTCTGAACATGAAAACCAAGCTATTTTGTAGATCATGCATTAGTAGCGATCCTGTTATTTAGCATTAAATCAATCCTTCAAATACTCGTGCAGAGATAATTTAATCACTGGCTTTTGCAGTAGAAATAATTCATTCTTCTTGCCAGCTTGAGTACACAAATTTAAGTCACCCGAATATTCTGTGTTCGCTGCTGGTTCAGTACAAGATGTGTCGGACAAACGAATGTCGAATAAACCCAAGAAACGAACTTCTAGTTTGATATTCAAATATTATGTCAAATGATATGACCTTCGTGTGTCATTTACATCTACCTCTTTAAGATAACGGGATTTATTTCTGACTGCATTTTGTATTCGGTTCTAAAGTAAACCGACTTTACAACATATATCACTTCTGCCTCTCGCAGCACTTGGAAAGGTTTTTCTATGTAGTGAACTGTAATTTTGAATAGGGTCTAGTAGGTAAACTTGAGATGGGTTCCAGATCATGCATCGTCCTTTACTAACCCTCGCTGTCCATCCTGTAGAGTTTTTCCTACGAGCGAAACTCCACTATCCACACAAACCAAGTCGGACTGATAGCCACATGTTAAACACGACTTCCGAGTGAGCTGTGTTGTCATGGCACTGATCTTACGATCGAGTTGCATGTCACACTCCTTGATACAAGGACCTCAGAGCCTGGGGTATTTGTTTGTTTCTGACAGTGTGGTATATTCTTGAGCACCAAAACCACACATTTTTTTTAACGAAGTATCATCAAGTTTTTCCGTCTGATGCTTGTGAGAAAATGTTCCTTTCGACACAGCCACAGACCTAGACACAAAAACAGACCGTTCGAGGTGGTAAAAAATCGTCCACATAATGAATAATGATTCTGAAAGTATGCTGATCAGTTACCCTTAAGAAAAACTACGAGGCTCTTTCGTACAGTCGGAGCAACACATGACTTTCTTGTGCAACACTTGTGCGACCATGAACATTGAGAAGGAGACAGTCACCAAGGTCACCAAAGTCACGACAGTCACCAACTGCCGGAATTATCATGCAATGCAGTTAGCCATGATTTTCTCAGTGATGACCTTATCACGTGTGAGTTCCCATTTCGATTGCAAGACCTGGCAGGTAAGGAACATCGGAGCCAGGATTCTCTTTTCAGTAGGGACACAGGTGATACAACAGCTTAGATGCATCTTGAGGTACTTCAATTTCCTCCACCGTACTCATAACGTACATGTTCTATTCCCCTCAGCTACTCTTCAAACTAGCCAGAAATACACGTATTATGACCCGAAGGTCGACAAAATCTCCTCCCGAAATGCAATTGTACTCCAGTGAGTAAGGCAGAGCACGGAACTTACTCCTATTTTGTCTTGAGTCCTTTTCTTGTCATTATTGCACCAGTTACTCGGTATTATGCCGATTTTCTTGGTACGCTTTGTCCTCTGCAATCGGAAATATTCCGACTTCACAAAATTTGGAGCTTTTTATATTCTTCAAGCCTTACACCGACTCTGGTGGCGAATTCAATCCAGATCTTATGGACAGCTCTGCAAGTCATTATTCATTAAATGTTCGTTTCTATACATCTTTTGTCGGCCATTCTTTGGATTAACATACAAATATCTTCTTTCTGAAAAACATTATTTTATGATGTGTTCCATGGTGTCGTAAAAACCTCATACGTTACACAATAGAGACTGCGCCAGACAGTAGCAATGTAACTTGGCCTTGACCCATAAATAACTGAGCACGGTAGTTGTTCATAGTTAGCCATTTCTTTTCCTGGCATTCTTTAATGTCCAGTCTCAATCCTTTTTTTGCTATGCCTTTAAATTAAATGGAGCATTTATATTGCTATATTTCAGAATATCTTCCTTGTTTGTCTTCGTTCTTGTTTAGTAAGTCTTCCATTCTACAAGGTCTCTGCTATGATATCTCTTTCACTAATAAGTCAACAGACAGCCCACCTGCTAGCACTGAAAGTAGCCCATTTTGGACAGTCTTGTATGCCTTTGTTACAGTCAGAAAAACTGCCCATCTAAGACCTAATGAGACTTCCTTTCTGTCATACAAGCTCAGCTTTGTGGCACCACACCAAAGCACCATGTGATGAAATCTTCAAACATCGCCTTATAGCTTTTCCATATCATTTTAAAATTGTAGCAACATTTTGTATTTTAAATTGAATTTCCTTCAATTTCTGAAATACATCCACAGCCTTTCTTGAAACATATTCAGTATCGCGAAGTTAACCTAATTTTGTTGGCATGATGAATACCTTGTATCTGAACTTAAAGTACTTATTNCCAAACCACACAGTGAACAGTAGGTGGCCTCTGCAATTTGCCTTTGAACGATATAATTTTTGTTTTCTTTTCCAATAACTTTTTTTTTTTGCCATTTATTGATATTATGCATTTATATATACGTTTGTTTTGGTTTGTGTCGTTCAGTGTATGTACTGGGATTCAAATTCAAATTTAGCGCCAACTTTAGGGAGTGCCATGGCCAGTGACCATTTTGACTGTGGTGCCATCTATGAAGGAAAACAGTTATTGACCGTTACTCCGTTTTTCTGGACGTCACGCAGCTGGAATGTGTTACAAAAGATATTGCGTGGAAATATTTTATGGTCCTCTGGGCTGGATATGCATTATTCGAGCCACTTAACAGAGTTTAATCGATAATTACCATAAACAGTGGACGTGTTTTCGGTATTCCTTTGTGTGCAGATCGGGCTTGTGTGGTACTGAAACTACTACGTAGCACGCCACTGCGGTTTTTGTACAAATGCCACTGTATTTAATAACTAGACTTCTGTTATGCAATAAGTGCCGTGTTTATCATTTTCACGATTCGTGGTGAACGAGAGCTTTTTTGAGGTTAGCCGCGATGTGGATCAACCATAACTGCAATTGTTTATGTTTTCACCGAGCCAGCATTTTTCTAACCAGGGAGTGAAATTGTTAAAATGTTTCAACACCAACTGAAAACACGTCTGCGTCTCGTGAAGGGCCGTATAAACAGACTTTTGAACTTGACTGATGAAGTTGACAACAATCCGAGTAGGCAGCAGCTGAAAACAGACTTAAAGGCAAGTCATCTGCAAGTTGCTGTTCAAGCATCGGAAACTGCGTCAGTTGCAGAGTCTGGAGCCAGAGAGAGGGAGCTCGAGGTGTTTGATGAGGCCTTCTATAGAATGCAGGAAGTTTTCAACACACTTGTTGTGGTCCAAGAAGTAGGAAGAGAACAGCAATGTCACCTCGTTAGAGCCTCGTCCAAAATAAATTTAACAAAACTACAGTTGCCTACCTTTAAGGAGTTGTTTACAGACTGGCCTACCTTTTATGATTTGTTCACCTCGTTGGTGCATAACAATAAGGCCCTCGCTGCGGTGGAGAAGCATCAGTATCTCCTCACGTCAGTTTCAGGTGAGCCATACAACTTTATTAAAGCACTCCCACTGTCTGAGAAAAATTATAACCTATCATGGCAAATATTAACTAAAAGGCGCCAGAATGTCAGATAAATAGCCACGATGCATTGGGAAAATATAGTGAAACTCCCTCGTTCAGCTGCTGTCTCTCCTGACAAATTGCAGAATATGGTAGATATTCTTAAGGAGAACTTGGGTGCCTTGAAAAATCTAAAACTGCCAGTGACAGAATGGAGCTTCGTTTTGTTATATCTTATGTTACCACAGCTTGATCCGGATACAAGAACCCAGTTTGAAGTAGCTCATAAGACCATTCAGATGCCCACATTTGATCAGCTTCTCAAATTTCTGAAGTCACAATGTAAGGCATTGATAATAGCAAACTATTAATCACCAGGGTCCACTTTTTCACGATCAACAACCAAGAAGTTTGTAACTTCAGGTACAAACATCAAAGATTCTTTCATGGCAAATGCATAACAATATATTTTCTTAACCTGTGAGGATACGCACCGAATTCACAAGTGTCTTACGTTCAAAGGTCAGTCAGTTGATGAGAGGATAGATTTGGTGCCACGAAAGATGTTGTCTTTCAATTGTTTGCAGAGCCATAGGGTGAAGGATTGCAGGTCGAAGAGAAACTGTACCATTCCCTTCTTCACACTGCTGTTTTCCCACATCAAGTGGAGCAAACTCCAGATTTTCCTACCCAACAAGAAACAGTTACTTCCATTCCCAATGAGGATACTGCAGCTGTAGTCTCACTTACCTCTTCCACTGTGTGTCAGCAACTGTAGTCTTAGGTACAGCAGTTGTTAGAGTACAAGACGTAAGTGCCAAGATGCAGAAGGTTCGAGTGTTGTAGGACTCAGGATCCCAGAACTCTTTCATATTTGATGAGTGTGTCCACAAACTAGGGTTGAAACGCCAAACGACTCACGCTCCTGTTGTGGGGCTGGATGAGTCTATTGTTCTTGCTAACAATGGTTCTGTTAGTTATGTTCTGTTATATGCAAGTGAAGGGCCTCAATTAATCACCATTGCACTAGTCTTGAGGGATATAGCTTCCAAATTACCCAGCATCCCACTTCCTCGCCACATGAGGGATGTGTATTGTCATTTGGAATTAGGTAACCCATCGTTTGATACTCCAGGGACAATCAATCTTCTTTTGGGTGCAGATGTATACACAGACGTGTTTGATGCTGGGCGGTACAAACCACCATGTGGGGTCCCCATTGCTCTTCACAGTATATTTGGTTGGGTTTTAATGGGTAAAGTAAGTCATACTGCAGCTGCTGCCTCCAGTGGTGTTGTTTCGCTGTTTGTGTTATCTGAGGCTTCCCTAACAGACACCATTCGCAAGTTTTGGGAGAGCGAGGAAGTACCATCTGTTCAACATTGTAGCCCAGCAGATATTGAATGGGAAAGTCACTTTCTTGAAACCCATCAGCGAGACCCACAGGGTAGATATGTCCTGAGACTACCTTTCAAGGAAAAGAAACCATAGTTAGTAGATTCCCGCAGTTTTGGTGTCAAACAGTTGCATCAACTGGAACACAGATTGCATCGTCAGCCTAAAACTAAAAGAGAATATTCCTATTTTTTGCATGAGTATGAATAACTTTGACCCTTGCATCCGCTTGAGAATGGAGTTGGACACACTCATTTGTTATTATATCCCACACCAGTATGTGTTGAAGGAATCCAGCTCAACAACCAAATTAAAAGTGGTATTTGATTCTTCAGCGCCCTCCACTTATGGAAGGTATCTTAGTGATGTTCTTCTGACAGGACCCAAACTTCAGAATAACATTGTGGACATTATTACACATTTCTGTCTTCATCCTGTTGCAATGACCACAGATACTTGTAAAATGTATCGACAGGTGCGCATACATCCAGAGGATTCACCTTATCAAATAATTATGTGGCATGACTCCCCTGATCAGTCAATACGTGAATTCCAACTTGACACTGTCACTTACGGGGTATCAGGTGATAAATTTCCTAAAGCAAGGGGTTTTTGAACTAAGAAATTTGGTCCAGTAATAGCCAAGCTGTCTTAGATGCAGTACCAGAGAACCATCGAGAGAGTCTACTGAGTTTTCAAGAAAATAGTGAAGTGATCAAAGTACTTGGTCTTCAGTGGGGCTCAAGGTTGTATGTGTTTTCATATAATATTCAATCAGTCAACACAACAGTCACCAAACGAGCTATTCTTTCAGACATTCATAGGTTGTATGACTCCCTAGGGTGGCTTACTCCAGGTGACACTGGAGCTAAGATTTCCCTCCAAACACGCTGGCTATTGGGTGTGTCATGGGATGAAGCTCCATCTCGAGATGTGCTGGAGGACTGGCAGGCTTTCATCTGCCAACTGGGTGTTCTCAGCAAACTGTCCATACCTCGTCTTGTGTCAGCACCACAATATGAATATCACCTTCATAGCTTTAGCGATGCATACAATGAAGGATACGCAGCTGTTGTGTACCTATATACTGCTAATCAAGGTGAAGTGAAGAGACACCTGCTTCTGACCAAATCCCATGTTGCGCCAATAAAATCAACCACATTTCCTCGACTTGAATTTCAGGCTGCACATTTACTAATTAAGTTACTTTGAGTCAGTACTGTCGACCCTTTTCAGAATGTATCCACATTACCTCTATTACTGCATGGTGTGACTCCACAGTGGTCCTCGTCTGGATCAGGATTCCTCCTCATCGTCTGAAAACCTTTTTGGGAACCAGAGTGGCTCGCATTCAAGAGAGTAAGATTATGGTCCAGTGGAGACATGTGCCTT
Organism: Clitarchus hookeri; assembly: GCA_002778355.1. Taxonomy (NCBI): domain Eukaryota; kingdom Metazoa; phylum Arthropoda; class Insecta; order Phasmatodea; family Phasmatidae; genus Clitarchus; species Clitarchus hookeri. The sequence goes on along the minus strand of NQII01003264.1, from coordinate 183,423 downwards.
GTGCTGACAATGCAGCAGACTGTGCTTCCAGAGGACTCTTGCCCCAAGAGTTACTGACACACACACACACACACACACTTTGGTGGACTGTGCCTTGTTGGTTAATATCTGAGAAGGAATCATGGCCATGTTGGAGAGTAGCGACCAGTATTCATGAGGGTGAAGAAGAGCTAAAGCAGTCTACGGTAGTTTCAAAGGTTGGAGATTGTGAGCCAAACCTCCTCTCAAGCCTCTCTAGGTTCTCTTCCTGGTAACAGCTTCAGAAAGTGCATGCTTATGTATTAAGATCCATTTCAAAACTGAAGGTATCACTAGGGTGTCAATGCACTGGTCCCCTTATTGTCTTAGAACTTGATGTTGCTAAGAAGATGTGCCTGAAGCAGGTTAAAAGAGAATATTTCAGCTCGGAGATTAAATGTTTGATATCAGAGGGTGAATGCACCCCTGGTACTGGTATTAGAAAATTAAATCCAATTTTGGATTCCGATGGCATTCTGCATGTGGGTAGATGTTTACAAAATGTACACCTACCTTATGAAGCAAAACATTAAATATTGCTACCCAAGAAGAATTTTGTGACAAATCTGATAGTTGATTATCATCATCTCGTGCACCAACATGCTGGTTTCAATGCCTCACATGCAGTAATTCTTTGTGAGTATTGGATTATGGCAGGGAAGTGATATGTCAAGGCCAGAATCCACATTGGTATAATGTGCTACAGGTTCAGGGCCATCAATACACAGCAATTGATGGGAATTCTTCCACCAAGTAGGGTTCAACAAGCGAGGCCATTTCTAAACGTTGGTGTTGACTATGGGGGCCCGTTCCGTACCAAAACAGTCGCGTGTTCGGAACAGTCATGTGTCAAAGGCTTATTTGTGCCTATTCGTTTGGCAGCGACAAAGGCAGTACATTTAGAAGTTGTTTCTTCTTTGAGCACCGCAGCTTTCTCGAAATGTTATTCAGATTTACTACTAAGCGCGGGCTTTGAAAAATGTTTTTTTTTTCGACTGTGGAACAAACTTTAGAGGCGCACATCGCTATTTCGACGATCTACAGACGTTCTTAAGGGAGAGTGCTAACTTGCAGTGTGTTGTGGATACTCTTGCCACTCTTGGCATTCAGTGGAACCTCAATCCTCCATCTGCAGCACATTTTGGTGGGTTGTGGGGAGCAACCATCAAATCTGCAAAATGCCATCTGAAAAGAGTTTTAGGCCAGCAGGTTCTCACATTTGAGGAGCTCTCTATTCTCTTTGCTCAGATTGAATTAGTCCTTAACTCATTTCCGCTGTGTGCCATTTCATCATATCCAGATGATGTAGAGGCCCTGACACCAGCACACTCCCTCGTGGGCACCACCCTGACAGGATCACAGAGATCCAGACCTCACAGAGATCCAGTCAACAGATTGGACTGGTGGCAGCTGGTACAGTGTGCTACTCAGCACTTCTGGCAAAGATGGCATAAGGAGTATCTGCCCACACTGCAACCATGTGGCAAGTGGACCAAGAGTGAAGGTGAGGTGCAGATTGACGACCTTGTCCTTGTCAAAGACTACTTGCCACCCCTGCAGTGGCAGCTTGGGCGTGTTGCAGTTATACATGCGGGCAAGGATGGAGTTTGCAGGGTGGCCACCATTAAGCAGCAACATCGAACAGTGAAGCGCCTCGTTATCAAGCTGTGTCGCCTACCAATTCACTCAGAACCACATATATCATTGTGGTATTGTACAGAGTTTCTAGTTTGCTTAAATATGTTATTTTTGGTGGGCGGTATGTTTAGGTTTGTTTTGATTTGTGTTATTCATTGTATGTACTTGGATTCAAATTCAAATTTATCTCCAACTGTTGCGAGTGTCGTGGCTGGCGGCCATCTTGACTTGTGATGCCATCTGGGAAAGAAAACAGTTAGTTACTGTTACTCCATTTTGCTGGATATCCTGCAGCTGGAATGTGTTGCAAAGGATATTGGGTGGAAACAAATACTGTGGCAGGTCTTTGCTCCAATTGCTGCAGTTCTCTTCTTGATATGAATATCGTTCCATCATGTGTATATCCAAAACCGCTCACCCAGAAGGCAACTCAAGATAAAGACAACCATCAAAAAACATTTTCCAAAGAATTAGCCAAAGGAAAGACACCTGGAGACACCCCTTTGTCAGAGTCGTCTGTTCCTACCTTGTCTTTGCTGTTAAGGCGCTATTCCTTTCTTTGAAATAATATAGGATAACTCTAAGTAAGTTGAAAGCTCTTTAACCTTCAACTGGAATATAACCTCCTGCCATTAAGGCTTGTCGAAGCCACCAACACGGCCAAAAATAATGCCAATATATTTATTTCTCAGTACTGTTCTGCACATTCGGCGTTATGTAATGAAGGGAAAAGTCTGTACCTTCGTCACTCCGAAACCAAAAATGTTGTTCATGCAATATGCCTTCTATCTGAAATGCTGCATTCAGCCTTCAGTTTACTATATTTTTGTGTATTGTGCCGAGGAATGGGAGGAGTGTTAAAATGCTGATAAAGATATATGTATTCATGTCCCTCAGATAAGAGAACTGGCTCTGTTTATGCCAAAGCAATATTTGTATGCTTCTGCTGCTGATGATGATGCTTGTGATGATTGTTATGATGGGTTTTCTCCCAGAGAGCTGGTAAGTACACCCAATATTAATTTTGTTACTCTTCAAATTTTGTCTAGCCAACATACTTTACATAGGATCATATAAATTTTTTCTCGTGCTCTAATATCAGACCCATCTCATCCACTCCGACCTCCTGGCGGGAGGTGGGGTCAGGGAACGACATGTAGATTTGTATTTCATCTCTCGACATTAGTTTAAAACTAGAGTGTTTTCTCCGCCTTACATGCACGGCCGACCTCAGAGATAAATGCTTCAACTAAGACACCCGCAGAAAGCGATGAAAAATGACCAATCTCGACAGGAGACGAACGTTTCCCCAAACTCCGATACAGAGCTTTGTTTTCACTAAATACGCCTCGGCTTGAAACATTGCCAAGCAGGCACTAAAATAAAAAAGCTCGTTGAGTCGTTCGATATGAACGGAGGTTAAAAATTACGAACCACTATGTTTTTAATACAAACTAATTCTCTTGATAGGAAACCCCTATGTCTATCGAAACAGAAAATCCCTCAGTGAAATGCACTGTTCCATGTATTTCAGCATATACTATAGAAGCAGCTCGTTTTGAAGCATACGAGTTTTCATATGAATCCATACAAAAATTAGTAAGAATTAAAAATATTATTGAAGAATATCTGGGTAACCCTGCGAGGGATTCGCTTTTGCACTACCAGTGACTCTATGTTCAGTTGATCATAAACGACCTCCATGACTCACTGTAACATTTTCTCGCCAGCCCGTCTTTTAGATTTGACAGTATTTTTTATAAACCCAACAGCTACAACTGTCTAATATTCCATATGTTGATTGATGTCTGAAAAGATCGAAGTAAGTTGTTACATGCAAAATCAAAAATATTAAAATTAATTTTTTTTTTTTACGCTCCCGCTTGCCGCACACCGTTTATAATTTGTTGGCCTTGGTAACTAACCGTACTGCCACAACAGTTGAACGTTGCATAACTCGATTCAGATTTTAGGAACTATAAATGAGTGATATGCACAAAATAGAATTTTTTGAATTTTACTGGCCATGTAAACACTCATGCTTTTACCTTTGAAGGGAGAGCCAGGCGGCTTTTGTGTGACTGACCACTGTCTCTGCGCGGTAATAAAGAACTCAACCCCACCTTCCTAGCAAGGAAGCTTATATGCTCTCTAACTTCCTTCCTTAATTGTCGGCACGTGTCGCCTTGTTGGGGGAGGGGGTGGTGAGACGAAAACAGAACAATGCCTTTCACAAAACGTGCCCTGGTTCCTGAAGGTTGGGGGGCAGGGGAAGGTTGCACTTTGCCCCTAGCTTACTCTGTCCCAGGGGTGTTTCCAGCTTGTCAGCTGTTTCTCGGTGCGTATTTTCTGATTTCCTGCGAAATACACATGATTATTTTGTGATATCTCGGCGCTCAACAAATCTCACGGGCTTGCTAGATGTGTAGGAGGTGAAGGTGGGTGGGGGAGTGACAGGGCTAGGCATCAGCGACATGTGTCCGGCTTGGCAGCGCGTGTTGACCTCTGCTTGACCTTCCCCTGTGGGGACGACGACTGCCACGTGTCTCTCTAAGTCCCTACCCTGGTTATCATGACGGGGGGGGAGGGGGGGGGTTGTTGTGGGACAGCGCCGCTCTAATACTCCTAATGCGTCACACGTCATGTGGCTATCTTACTTTCGATTGTGGAATCCAAAATGACAAACAATTATAACCACACAACCTAAAAGCGTGTGGTTAGGAAGCCAACATATGGCTTGCTACGGCGTACTTTTGTTGCTAAAAATTATAATGTGATAACCAAAACATTGACAAAATGGTTGCTTATTTATGTGTCAAAAAATGTTAATTGTAGCAGTTTGCAAATAAATAAAGAAATGCTATAGCTTAACATTTAAACCAAAACCAACATGGCTTTAAATAATTTTTAGGTGTAGTATTTAATGTTTTGGATGTCATCATACCACAGGCCAGAAGGAGATTACAGCCTTACATTAAATAAACTGATGATGATTTGGGAAGGGGGCTAGAGTAAGAAGATACCACATGCAATTAACCCTTACAAAGTGAAGGGACACCACACTTATGATACAGTGGCGTAACCAGAAGAGATGGAGGCAAGGTTAAAATAGCTGCAGTTTCTTTCCTAGCTCTATAAAANTATGATACAGTGGCGTAACCAGAAGAGATGGAGGCAAGGTTAAAATAGCTGCAGTTTCTTTCCTAGCTCTATAAAAATTTTTATAGAAACATCTTCTACACGATTATGTTTCTGAATTTGAAGCTGCAGCTGAAGTGGCTCAACTATAGATGTATACAAATGTTAAAAATCCTCGAGTTTAGTGACCTNTGAATTTGAAGCTGCAGCTGAAGTGGCTCAACTATAGATGTATACAAATGTTAAAAATCCTCGAGTTTAGTGACCTGTGGTAGACTTCAGATCTAAGACAATGCAACACTCTCCCTTTAGAAATTTGTGTTTTAGCATTACTACGCTTCGAGACTATCATCAAAATGGCTTTCATTTAGATATAAGAATGCATGTGTCAGTATTTATGAAGTATACTTACTAACAAATTTTTGCACACGGAACTGATATATTCTCGTAGAATTGCACATGTCTGTGGATTCATGTCTTTTTAAATTTGATTGTTCACTTTTAAGAGTATAAGTGGGGTTCGTAATGGTAGAATGTTTGTAATACTACATAAAATAATTGTTTTAAAAGTCAACACATCATTTTTAGTAATTTCACCTTCTGAGTCCAAAGAGATTTACTGGAAAAACTTCGCCTAAAAATATATATATTTTTAAGTTTTGGAATAACGTTGACAGCAGTTGTTATAACAAACAAGCGCTCATAGACAAAATACTGAAGTTCGATACATTTAATTTAAAATTATTGGTTAACAATTCTTGAATTTTATATTTTGTAATTTCAACCAAACATTTTTTGATCATTTTCTGCTGCAATACCTCGTAGGAGTTTTTTTAGACAAGTAGATCCGAGGCTTTGCTTGTTAAAGCGCTATAATATTTCTGCCCCACTTTTTTTCTAGCTTTTAAATGAAAAACTATCCCTAAGCCATCGGTGGCAATAATTCGTACTGAAGCCCCGCCCTTTAGAGGGAAAAAACACATTCAAGATACGCCCATGCTCAGAACGCCACACAAGACAAGGACCTTCCATGACGATGGCTGCTAGACCTGGGTAAGAAAGGAAAGGCCGTCGAGGACGGTAATTGAGCTTGAACTGTCGTCCTGCGGCCAGAAGTCTTCACGGCTCGCCGCCACGTTACTGCCGATGCTGCGTGAGGGGAGAGCGCAATGCTCGCGCTGTTTGCAAGAACTAGTTCGCAGTTTGTTAGTGTCAGGCCCCGAGCACCGCCTGCCACCGCCATGCTAATGTTCCCTCCACCCGTGAAGAGTCGTTACGTTTTAGTCCACGCCAAAACTTCTACCAAACGAACTTTTCAACTCAGGAGATTTTCTACACAGTGACACTTATTTGATGAAAGTTAAAAATCCCACTTGCATACAAAACGGGAAAAATCCTGTGCACATGCGACACCAGTGCAGCTTGGTGGCGAATAATTTTAGTTGCCAAAACTAAAAGCATTGAGCTTCCCAACTTGTGTGTGATAAACCTTTAGTGACAGTTAGCCTGCTCGCCTCCCACCAGTGCGAACCGGGTTCAATCCCCGTGCCGGGTCACTCCCGGATTTTCGCACGTGGGAATCGTGCCGGACGATGCCGCTGGTCGGCGGGTTTTCTCGGGGANCCGGATTTTCGCACGTGGGAATCGTGCCGGACGATGCCGCTGGTCGGCGGGTTTTCTCGGGGATCTCCCGTTCCCCTCCGCCCTTTCTTTCCGGAGATGTTCCGCACTCACCTCGATCACCCTCGTCGGCTCTCAAGACCTCGATGTTAAGAGCCGCCCAAATCTCTTCGCTCACTTAGTTAAGGCTTGCCCATTGTCCTACTGGCTGCGCTAAAAGCCGGGACCGGCCCTTGTGTCGGATTGGCTACTGTATTTTGCGAAAGGTTCCCTATTGGCTGGGCTGCCGAATAGATTACCAAGCGATGATTTTTTTCCCCGTTCATACTTAAGAGATAGGTACATGCAATGTGACACATCGAAGCGGAAAAAATTTGATTATTAATATAATTTGTTTTTTTTTCGTAAAGGTACTGTGGAGCTCTTCATACGTATAAAAATAAAAATAAACTATTTAATTTATTTGCAACTACTGACAACACGTTACATTTTAAGTAACCAATCTAATAACGTTTATTCGTCAAAATCATTTGCTGATAACTTTGAAGTTTACTTTTCCTTAAATACCTAATAATTATAATTCTTTTGTACATTTTCGTACATAATATTGTGAAATATATCAATCCATAAATTCAAAGGTATATTTTATTTTACTAGTTCACATTTAAATATCCAAAACATCGGCCCAAATTTGAAGAGTTTGCGTGTTGGGTAGTGACAAAGAATTTAACAAGCAGCCATTTATTTCAGCCGCAGTTTTTTTAATTTTGTACTGGGTGCATGTTAGACCATCCTCACGTTGAGGAAAAAAAAACTACGACAAAAGCTTTACCAGTCGGTTTATTTTTAACAACACCTGTTCGTTTTAATGCAAAAAAATTATTTCCAACACGCAAGACTGTCCGTTTATACCTCGAGAAGAGATGAAATGTAATCCATTTGCTGTAATTTGCGATCTTGTCTGTGGTATAAGAACTCTGGTTTATCGCATCACACACGCACGCCTTTTTTTCATGCTGGCTCGGCATCAATTTTAAATGCACATTTTTTTTTTTAACTTGCTTTTTCTGATTCTCCGTATTGCCAACCTGTTCGCCACTACCGTGCCCTTGACACAGAGTACTTAATGATACAGATGTGAAATAGCCGGTCGTTAAGCGAACCCCAACTGCACGCGCCAACAAACTGCTGTCACCGACCAGCAACGTGTAGAAAAACCGTTCACAAATCAGAGCCTGGTGACTTTCTTGCTAGCCAGCTTGCCCAGTCAATAGGGAAGCTTTCATCCATGCAATTGCCAATCTGACACAAGGCCCGTTGCCGGAGCCTCGCGCAGTCAATCAGAGAGAAAGGGTACGCTCATATCAAAGGATCCGCCATGCCATTTCGCCTCCTCTGTGTTCTTATCTATAGGCTATTGACGGTAAACTTAGCATTTTTGAAAGCCCTGCTTAAGATCTACTTGTATACACGTTGTGTATTATTCCGCCAAATATACATTTAATATTGCAATGGGCCTCGTCACTTTATTCGTGCGTCGATCAAGTGAAACTGTGAAATTATTAGAAAGGTAAATATTTTACAAATCTGCTAATTTTTACACTTCGACGCATTAAATAAAACAGGAAAGAAAATAAATAATTTTTAAGTTACAGTCTGTTTACGGTAGAGTGAACACTTTTGATGCTCTAGTTACTTTTTCCTTCAGCCATTTACATCCTTTAACCAAATTTTTAAATAAATATTGACATGTAAGTAATAAAGACAGTGTGTATATTCCACCGCACTCGGAAGTTAAGGTTTAAGGTTAAAATATTCTATATTTATTGACTATTATTCCAAATGAGAGGGCTTTCAAAAGTTCTCACTTCATCGTGAATAGCCTATGTCAAAATGGTTACCTAATGCTTTTTATTCGACGTTAATATATGGAACTACTTTCCCTCCATCGTTACCAACTTTACTGGGCGCATGTTACTCAGTGCGCCCGTTAAAATACATGCATGTAGGAGCAGTAACTTTTTTCTAAGGTTGACCTCAAAAGGGTTTGCTTTATCGTGAACCAGTCTTTACTGAGTGATACTGGCATATGCCCGTTGCAATGTCAGCAAATTTAGCTCACAGTTAAATCATTTTTGTGAAAGGAGATGGGAAATGTTCCAGATATGGAATGCTTTCACGAATCCACGAAATATAGAAAAAAATACTGGAATTTGTACTGATATTAACTTTTTGAAGTTATGCTTGAGTATAGATATGGTATCTAATGATAATGTGATTATTTAAAATTTTGTGAATTTATCTGTAAAAAGTTTTGTATTAATCCAAGCATTTTTTGCAAATACGCACACACACATCTTTCCGCACCTTTCACGCTTGCTCAAATACAATAGTAAAGGTTAAATCGCTATAAAGAAATGCCGGCGTTAATAGTCGCATTCAGTTGAGTGCTGAGATCGTTTCAAATAACAGGCAAGGTTTATAAAGACTGTTCACTGTAAAGATAACGTTTTTGAAATCAGCCTTTGCAAAAAAAAAAAAATAATAATTACTGTCCGTAACTGAAGGCTGTTCACGGAAACAACGAAGCACTTTTGAAAGCCCTGCTCAAGATCTACTTGTATGAACATTGAGTATTCTTCCGCCGTTTGTAAAATTAACATTGCCGCAAGTCGCAAAAACTTTGTTCATACGTGGGTCAGGTTAAAATTTGAAATTGTTGATGAAAGCAAATATTTCACAAATTTTGTATTTGTTTCACTTTTATGCATTATAAACAGAAATCAAATGAATTTATTCCAGTATTCACAAATGTTTGCCTAACATTTTTAATTCAACGTCAGAGGTAATAGTTACTTTCCCTCCGTCCTAACCAACTTTACTGACCGCAGTGTACCCGTTCAAATATATGCTGTTACGGTCGGTGACATTATTCAAATGTTCCCTTAAAAAGTTCTCAATTAACTGTGCACGGCCTAGACATATATGCGACAATACACTAAGGTAATACCGGTATGCATGTTTCTAATTAAGTTCTCAGAGAGCTAATAATGATTTAGTCCTAAGACGACGTTGAGGTGTAATGTTTTAATTTACAGTCATTGGCCGTGGTGTCTCTTGTTTTGCACATCTTAGAAACGAATTCTTATAATAGTAAAGCCTTTGACGTGCATTCACAACAGTTGCACAGTTTCACTGGTACGGCTCATGAATAAAGTAATCATGACAGTGGCGGTGTTAATTCTGCATATGGCGGAAAGACACACTACGATGAAGAAAACAGGTCTCAATAATGGTTTTCAAGTGTTCAATTAACCGTGGGGAGCCAGTACTAAATATAGGTAGGTCCACATACATTACTTCACTTATACCGAAGGCCGCTTGTGATTTGAGACGAGACAGCTAATTACACTGTCTGCGTTATTTTAAAAGCCCATATTAACTGAACTACAAATTCCCAAGCGAATATTTATGGCTGGCGCTGAGTGAATTGGTGCGTCCGACGTCACTCAAGGGTAATTCTGGAATAGTTCCTTATACTACAAGCGGTGGCCGCCTCTTTCCCCAGTCCTCACTCTCCGAACAACTTGTTCCGTCTTTAATGACCTCGCTTTCGACAAGGCGTCAAAAAATACATATAATAAATGGTTGCACAATTAAACGTGTGCATATTTTAATGAGTGGCAAACGTGGTACCATTAAATAACAGCAAAACAAAAAAAAAAAGTACGCAAAGACTTTACACGAATGCGTGTGTTGTAAAATTTACAGAACTTGTTTATACCATTGCTAAATTAACTTTCAGCCAGACAGATTCGAAGGATTTTTACTGCGTGCGTGCGCTTGAAAAAAAGGATGGAAGGCCGGGGGAGGGGGAGGGGGGTTAAATGATGTTGAAGTAGGCAGGTTAAGTATGCAGTAACCCGAACAGTGAACAGTCGCAGAGGACTGGAAAGAAGGTGCGCGGAATATAGTAGGCCAGTGTATTGGGATGCCAGGTGCAAATCCTGCCGTGCGTGAGGGTGTTAGATTTCTCGTTACATCGAGGCTAAGCAGGTCTTCGACCTGACATTCTTTTGCCGATATGTGTTCTTATGTGTGCGTGTAGTTCACTACGTATGCGCATTGCTGACACAGAATACCTAAGAATATAGAAGAGAAATGGGGCCGCGGTGGCTCTGCGGTTAGACTGCTCGCCTTTCACCAAGGCGAAACGGGTTCAATCCCCGGCCAGATCACTTCCGGGTTTTCGCAAGTGGGAATCGTGCCGGACGATGACGCTGGTAGGAGGGATTTCCTCGGGGATCTCCCATTTCCACCACCTTTGTATTCCGGAGCTGCTCCATTCTCACCTCATTTCATCCTCATCGGCTCTCAAGACCTTGTTGTCAAGAGCCACCCAAATCTCTCAACTCAACTTTCAACTCAACAGAAGTGAAACAGCCCTTTCTACCGCCAACTCCAGTCGCACGCGCCAGCAAAATGGCGTCACTTATCAGTAACAGGTTGAGACGCCGTTCGCCAATCAACGCTTGGTAACTTAATCGCCAGCCGGAAGCCAAGTTAATAAGGGACTTTTCGCAACACGTAGTCGCCAACCTGAACGGCAATCATCGAACGGATACGCTCACATCCAAAGAGCCGCCATGCAGTTTCTGTGACCTAATTATGCAAACAACATAAAACTGAGGACGTTAATAAGGCGAATAGAATCAAAAACCNCTCTCAACTCAACAGAAGTGAAACAGCCCTTTCTACCGCCAACTCCAGTCGCACGCGCCAGCAAAATGGCGTCACTGATCACTAACAGGTTGAGACACCGTTCGCCAATCAACGTTTGGTAACTTAATCGCCAGCCGGAAGCCAAGTTAATAAGGGACTTTTCGCAACACGTAGTCGCCAACCTGAAAAAAAAAGTCTGGCGCTGCCAATCATCGAACGGATACGCTCACATCCAGAGAGCCGCTATGCAGTTTCTGTGACCTAATTATGCAAACAACATAAAACTGAGGACGTTAATAAGGCGAATAGAATCAAAAACCNCATGCAGTTTCTGTGACCTAATTATGCAAACAACATAAAACTGAGGACGTTAATAAGGCGAATAGAATCAAAAACCCACTCTTCCCCTAGCACCGATTTGTTTATCTCGCCTCCTACCCCTGACCTGGAGTATAACGAATAATTTTGAGCGGCTCTTAAACATCGGAGTCTTAAGAGCCGATGAGGGTGAAGCGAGGTGAGTATGGAGCAGCGTCGGAATTCAAAAAGCGGGGGAAACTGGAGAATCCCGAGAAAACCCGCCGACCAGCGACGTCGTCCGGCACGATTCCCACGTGCGAAAATGCGAGAGCGATCCCAACGGAAGTCAAGCCCGGTCTACCTTGGTGGAAGGTGAGCTCTCTAGCCACCATGCCACCGCGGCCCCCAGCTAATAGGGAATCGTTGCAGCATGCTATAGCCAATCGGACAAAAGGCTAACGTCAGAGCCCCTCGCAGTCAAACAGCGGATTGGTACGCCGCCNCAGCATGCTATAGCCAATCGGACAAAAGGCTAACGTCAGAGCCCCTCGCAGTCAAACAGCGGATTGGTACGCCGCCGTGCTATTTCGTTTCTGTGTACTTATCTGCTCTGTAATGGAGGACACGATACACATTAAGGATACTAATGACCGGTACCGTAAACAGCATATATCAGTGTCCGGTGTTTCAAGCATCTTCCTCGTGAGTATATTTGTGATAGTTTCTGCGCCTTTGGTTTATAAACTGTCAGTGCTGATAACAGCAAGTACACAGCACATTGTTTACTTGTTGCGAAGCACTCTCNGCCTTTGGTTTATAAACTGTCAGTGCTGATAACAGCAAGTACACAGCACATTGTTTACTTGTTGCGAAGCACTCTCGGCACTTGTATAACGCACGCCAAAATTGTACACAACTTCATCACTTCATGTTCTTTGAAGAATCTTGCAATATGGGTAATGTAACATCAAATTAAACTTTTTTTTTTTATATACCTACTCCATTATAGTGAGTCTCGTACAAGACCAGAGTAATGCATAGAGAAAACCACACATAGGCACTGAATTAATGACAACTTGGACTGTCGTAAGTAGGTGTACAATAAACCAACATCTTGTTCGCAATCCTGCATAAGGTTTTTTTTAAATATCTATTGTCGATAGCTAAACTGGCTTCTATTGTGTGTGTGTGAGTATGTGTGTGTGTTATTTTCCCTATGCATTATTTAGGTTTTTACGAGAACTACTGCAATGGAGTATGCCCAAAGTGATGTTTCGTTTGATATACAACACTTCAGTTCGTGAGTGATTGAGTGAGTGAAGAGATATGGGTGGCTCTCAACATCTCAACATCAGGCCTTAAGAGCCGATGAGGGTGAAGCGAGGCGAGTATGGAGCAGCTCCGGAATGCAAGGTCGGGGAGAAACGGAAGATCCCGGGAAAGCCCGCTGACCAGCGGCATCGTCCGGCACGATTCCCACATGCGAAAATCCGGGGGGGNTCCCCCGGCAGGTGGATTGGGCGGATTTTCAATTTCGGGGATCGTCCCGCGCGATTCTCCCGTCCCGCCCCTGGCACGGGATGGGAAGCGGTACCGGCGATCGTTATATTCCATTAATGCTGCCCGCCCCCTCCCCCCCCGGGGATGTTTTATAAAACTACAAACTGGCATAACAGCCGAGAGGTCGGTTAAACAAGTGCTTCTCGGTTGACGATTTCCACCCCTACCCCCCTCAGGCGCTTTGCCCGGATGAGACACGATTGAAGACTACCGTAACCCCGACTCTACGTCGTCTGTAGTCGTGTGCAAAAAACCCCTGCGAGGTAAAATCCAGTTTTACGGTCCGGCACGATTACAAACTTGCAAAATTTGCGTTATTACTTGGCGCCACAATAGACTCCATAGTCCTGTACATAACCGAGCCGGCTTCGTCTGCTCATTGGCTACTGCCTAAGTGTGTAGCCACGCCCCGTGTGACAGATCTGCACTTGATTCGTGCACGTAATTATGAAGTGTTTGTTCATTAGCGCAGAGTTACCCCACGGCGTGTCACGTGAAATATATGGTCCGATGACAAACGTAGCGCAAAGGTGCAAGTGCTTGAAAAATAAACGTGTCACCAAATAGCGAAAAAAAAAACGAACACAATTCTGAAAGCTTATCAATTTTTCTCCTCACAATCAATTTCAAACTTGTATTTTTTCCCTTGCAAACAACAGCGGATTAGGTACATGCATTTTATCCACAGCTGTATCATATAGTAAAAAGATTTACGCGTAGGCTAGACTTGAATATCCTATGTGCACATTCGCAGCCTTCCTTTCGTTATTGGACGCTTGTCGTTGTGCGAAGAGAATCTCTTACGTGAGTAGACCAATCAGAATTAAGTTTCTCTGGTACTGAACGTCCGTGATTTGCGGGAAGACAGACAAGATGCGTACCAGTTTAAATGATCCAATCACCAAAGTGACTCTGAACTTGAGTGTTTTGGAGTACAGCATGTCCTTAAATATTTTCGCCTACGACACGTGTCCCTATAGATAAGTACACAGGGGCGAAATGGAACGGCGGTTGCTTTGATGTGGACGCGCCCATTACCAGACAGCCTGCGCGATGCTGTGTGAATGAGCCTTATGTCCGACTGGGTAGTACATGCTGCGAAATGTTTACTATTGGCGAGGCTGCCAGCTGGCTTTTGTTGGCCGGTGACGCCATTTTGCTGGCGTGTACGTCGTTGGTCGCGGTATAAAAGGCTGTTTCACGTCTGTGTTAAGGCGCCCGTCTACCTGCAACTTTTTCCCACGTTTAGGCCGAGAAGCGCGGGAGCGATAAGGGCTACACTGCCACGCGCATCAAGTACGCCATCGCCACTAAGCGCAAGACTCTGAACTGGCGTGCAGTGTTCTCGTCGTGCTGCGTGTACCTATGGGACTTTCAGCGGTGACCATATTATTTTATTAGTGGGAAGTCTTTAGGAAGGTTCAGTGCAGGCCCCTATAGTAGTTTTGTATGTATCTGATGCGTGCATTTTGAGCTACAGCGCCTTGGAAAGGCCGTTTTTAGCGGTTTTGGAGTACTCTGAATTGATGTTTCTAACGTACGTGATATTTTGAAAGTACTTAACAGCTCTCGTCTGAAGTGTGTGTTCTTTTCGTAGATCAGCTCGTTGGACGCACGCTTAATAGTTTCGTTGAAAAANACGTATCAGCTCTCGTCTGAAGTGTGTGTTCTTTTCGTAGATCATCACGTTGGACGCACGCTTAATAGTTTCGTTGAAAAACGTGTATTTCGAACACTCTGCAACGCAGTTCAAGCGCCAGGTAGGCGGGCGCCTTAAGTACTCTGTGGCGATGGATGAAATGGCAAAACAACTGTGAGGTCGGTAACACAGACGGTTCTTGGTGGACGATCCAAGGTTTGTTCTACATTCCCCTTCCCTCACCCCCGGAAGNCTGTGAGGTCGGTAACACAGACGGTTCTTGGTGGACGATCCAAGGTTTGTTCTACATTCCCCTTCCCTCACCCCCGGAAGGAGACAGGATCGGAGACCACCGTCATCCCAAGTTCGCATCGTCTGTAGCCGCGTGCACGAACCGTGCAGCGATCACGCTTATCACGTCTAGCGAGGTATAGGCCGTTCACGGTTAACTCAGAACTTTCGAAATCACTGTCCCTACCTTCATATACAGGTTACTCAAAAGTCACCAATCATAGGTAGAGACCTGAAAAATTCGCAGTTTCATTTCGGGACAAGCTAGAATTCAAAACCTCGTACGTTTGAATTGCTTATTCTATTGACCCACCCGTTAGTTCACACCTCCTGGCCAACTCTGAGCCAATAACAAACACACAATAAAATGCGGACCGAATCACCGTCTTCCGCTAATACAACAAGCAACCNAGCCAATAACAAACACACAATAAAATGCGGACCGAATCACCGTCTTCCGCTAATACAACAAGCAACCAATGAACAGAGATATTTGCGTTATTTTACATACAATAATGTAGTATAATAGCCTACAGGTCATTGAGCTCGCGAATTTTTTCAGGTCTCTAATCCTAGGGGTTAACAAAAATGTGCTATTCATAGCACACAAGGAAAGTATGTTAGGATGACATTACAGAACATGATCAATATGCCCCCTCGTTGTTGCGAATGCACGTGTCGTCGCGTATTCATTCAACTTGCATTTCATGCAACGTTTGAAAATGAATCTGAGTACAACCATCACAAACGCGGCGTTGCGAGTGTTGCGTTACCTAAAACACAGGAACAATCGATATATTATCTGGATGGTGACTTTGGTAGCACAAATAATATTTTGAAACATTCCCATGTATGGTGACTTTTGAATCACCCTGTACTTCAACGAGCACGCTGACTGGCGTGTGCCCAGTAAAGTCGGCAACGGCAGAGGGAAAGTAGTTCCATATCTCAACGTTGAATTAAAAGTGTTTGGTAAACATGTGTGATTACTATAATGATTAATTTTATATTCTGTTTTCTATGCACAGGTGCATGTGTAAGAATTAGCACATTTGTATTTTTTTTTTNATAATGATTAATTTTATATTCTGTTTTCTATGCACAGGTGCATGTGTAAGAATTAGCACATTTGTATTTTTTTTTTCAAAAATATTTTACAGTTTTACTAGAATGATGCATGAATAAAGTGACCAGACTTATTGCAGGTGGAAGGATATAGAATGTGCATTCAAGTAGATAAGTCCTCCTTTTGCAGCAAATATCCTAAATGCCTGGGTATCAGTGATCTTCAATATTGCCTGTTGCTAATTGGGACGCGCATATTTCGGAGTTATGCTNTCCTAAATGCCTGGGTATCAGTGATCTTCAATATTGCCTGTTGCTAATTGGGACGCGCATATTTCGGAGTTATGCTGTAGGCGTGGGGGTTCGAACAAATCGCCGGCCCGATCCTTTCCCGCTGTTATATCCGGGAGTCTACGGCAACCGCCAAATGCCGAACCGATTCTTAGAATAATGCGATTCTATACAGGTTAGTCTATTCTTTGCTGAATGTTAAAATCTACGCTCATTACAAATTATGAGCGCATTTTGTATGCTTTGAAATTCTATTTAGTCACATTAATTGTATACGTAAAAGAAATGTACTCGTTTTTTTTTTTGTGTGGGAGGGGGTAAATTAAACATTAGGCGAATTTTAAGCTGGAGCGTTTTATCAATTTGGTCAGTGAGGAAGTAAAAGGAAGTTGAGCAAATTCTAAGAACGAATGCTATGTCAGTGTCGCCCACAGTTTTCTTTAGAAAACCACACAGGCTGAGTAGTTCAGCTGATCTGCCGCTACCTGCACTTGGCGCCACCGTCTACTGATACAGCTGCTGAAAATGCTAAGTGTTTGTTTTCTTCAGCTTGACATTATACCACATTTCGCATGTATTCCTAGCACTTACAACCATCCAACGATGAAAGTGGATCTTGGGTAACGTATTTTGAAATACGACTTGGCAGGAGTTCTTTT
The DNA here is from genome assembly GCA_002778355.1 of Clitarchus hookeri. NCBI lineage: Eukaryota > Metazoa > Arthropoda > Insecta > Phasmatodea > Phasmatidae > Clitarchus > Clitarchus hookeri. The sequence continues at coordinate 166,482 of NQII01003264.1, read as the reverse complement.
CGCGGATATCGGGTGTGCTTAAAGTGTGTGGAGCCAGCCTCATGCTGAGAGCGGGCTATACTGGGTTTACAACAGAACAATTAAGTGTTTAGTTAATGCGTTGTGACTTTTGCAGAAGAAGTGAAAATGTGTTGTTCTGTGTGTTGGTTTCCAATTGTACTTATCAGGTCGTGTGCGGNGTGACTTTTGCAGAAGAAGTGAAAATGTGTTGTTCTGTGTGTTGGTTTCCAATTGTACTTATCAGGTCGTGTGCGGTGTTGTTGGCGGGAAACTATTGTTTACACTACACTAATGTAAACATAAAAATGGGATGTGTATGCGCATGTTTATGTTCATATTTCTTAACTAGTTAACAGTAACAAGCTCATCTGCTAGAAAATATCTTCTCCGATAAANCGCATGTTTATGTTCATATTTCTTAACTAGTTAACAGTAACAAGCTCATCTGCTAGAAAATATCTTCTCCGATAAATTGTCTTCTTATATGTCTATATGATTGAGTTACAGGCTACGTTAGGTTGAATTTTTATTGGCTCGGGTTCAGAATTACAACGTGAACTGTAAATCGTAAATTTCAGAAGACGTAAGTTAGCGAAGAGATTCGGGTGGGTCTTAACAGCGAGGTCTTGAGAGCCGACGACGGCGATCGAGGTGAGTACGGAGCAGCGCCGATGTGAAGGGGGCGGCGGGGGGAAACGGGGAGATCGCCGAGAAAACCCGCCGACCAGCGTCATCGTCCGGTACTATTCCCACGCGCGAAAATCCGGGAGTAACCCGGCCGGGTTCGCCTTGGTGGGAGGCGAGCAGGCCAACCGCTCGGCCCCCCAGAAAGCATAGTTCCTTGCGTGAGTAGTGCATGAGTCGTAATTGTCGAGCTGCGGACCCGGCAGCAGGCGTGGTAACCGCATGCCGGGCGGCAGATGGCACCTGCGGCAGGAGCCTGTCATCTGTCTGATCGGCCGCGCGCCACCTTGTTTGTTTGTTTTTTTATTTTCCTGCGCCCGGGGCGAGGAGACGTGTGTGCTCCGAGCGATCGAGTTACGCGCACGGTAACTTCATCCGCGGACCGTAAGCGTCCGCGCCTCCAGCCGGCCCTCAGTTACGCCCTTGTTTTCTCACGTCGCCGTCGGATCTTGTCGTCCAACGCAGCACGTGCGGACGACGGAAGTACTCAGAGATAAGTAGAATCGCCTGTTTTCCGCGAAAAAGATTTATCCGCAGGCTGGATAGACTTCAACATACTTCTCGCACAATTGCACGTCTCCTCTGGTTATTGACCGCGTGCCCGCGTGGGGGAAAAAAATTCTAACAGAATGAGCCAGTCAGAACTAACTATTCGGACACTGAACTTCCGTGATTGGCTGGTAGACACCTAAAACGAGTGATAGTTAAAATCATCCAACCACGAAACTGGTTCTGAACCAACAGGTTTTCCCCATAGGGGGTCTACAACAAGTCATGGAATCTTTTCGCGAAAGCAGGTAGCCTTAATGAAAAGACACTATAACTGTATCTCCAAAGATACAATATCACAACAACGGAATCGTCAAAAAATCCAAGCAATATTAAGCGATTAGCGATACATATGACAGCAACGCGGACATTTTATTTCCTGCGGTTATTGGCCGCGTTTCTTTGTGAGAAGACGTTATGGTGTTTGACTGGCCAATCAGAATTAGGCTACTCCGGTAATGAACGTCTGTGATTCGTGGGAAGGCACCTGAGTTGCGTGGAAGTCAACGCCATTCAGTTTAGAAAGTGGAGCTGGGCAAGTGTTTTGAAATACCACTAGGTATATATAGGAACTCCGTTCTCGAGAATAGGATATCCGTAGATATTAAAAAAATTATTGGTGTGCCGGTATAGTGGTATTTACGATATTGCAATGTTCCAATATTCGCGATAAAAGCGATATAAATAAATACTCCCGATTCCCGCATTTATTTCACTTCTGATATCAATCGGTCTTAATGTCTCGTACACTGCTTAAAATGACTTAACACTTTGTATACTATGCTCGGGTGTAACTCGAGCAAAGCTAATTAGACAATTCCTTTGTTGTTCGGAACNAAAGCTAATTAGACAATTCCTTTGTTGTTCGGAACAAAACTCGCATGGATGTGCAGTGTTTGTTCGGCTAGTGTTTAACACGACCACACAAGAACATGATAACGCAGTAACAATGATATTGCTAACGATATAATTTATTTTTGTATAGTCACTCAAAGATACATGATTGATTGTAAACCCTTTTATACGATAAAGGACAATTGATTGGGTAAATACCAGCTCGGCTCTCCATTGGTTGATGACCGGCCAATAATGACCGCTGGTAGTGTCCGGTGTAGTATGGACCAATAGGGCGATGGTGTGTTCTAACACAGAGACCAACAGAACCGGTGTTCTTGCAGTAGTGGATATAGGTGACTCACTTCTAATTTGTCTCAAGTGCCAGTAAATATGTGCAGACCTCAATGTGTTAATCATCGATGCTGCGATATCGCTATGAGCGATATATTACACATTTATCGCCATTTTGGAAGCGATATGTCTCATCGATAGAGACCTGAAAAATTCGCTAGTTCAATGACATATTCCATTGTTGTACGTAAAATCATGCAAATATCAATCTTAATTGGTTGCTTGTTGTGTTAGCGGGAGACGGTGATTGGGTCTGAGTTTTATTGTGTGTATATTATTGGCTCAGAGTGGTTGAATTCTAGCTTGTCCCGAAATGAAACCTCGAATTTTCCATGTCTCTGCTCATCGATATGGATATGGTTAGCATGTGTCGAAACGACATGGGAAAGTGAACATCACTTGGCATTATTGACGAGTATGCGAGACTAATTGAAACCCGCATCGTAATGTTCGCTGGTAGTATGAGAAATGCATGCTTGAAATGTACACTGATGCCAAGTCGGCACACTGTAAGAAAATACGTTCAAAGCTTTCTGTATATAAAAGAAAAACCTTTCTTTGAGGCTGTTTTGTTTACACTATCAAATCGTGCTTTATTTCAAAACGAAGGTTTAAGAAACATAAGTTCGTTACTATTAATTTTTGTGTACAATTTGATAATATGGCAATATTAATTTTTTACAGTAAAGAAAAGTTCACTTTAGCTTGTTTTGTTTAATGTTGCTGTACACAAATTGAAAAGGTTAAGTGATATTGAAATTTTATTTCGTTCATTATAGTTTTTAGTACCTAACGAATTTTTTTAAATTTTATATTGCAGATTAAATTTCTTAGATCATCGACACATAACCATTTAACCTTCAAAATACAGTAATTTAATTTGCAATGAAGGATGACACCGAACTATTTTAACCACAATGCAAAGTTATTACGCTAAAAAACTTAATTATGACTGTGGTCAAAATAAACATAGCCCATTAAGTACGCACTGCATAACAGTGAAAACACAAATTTTCTATTCGCTCATTTTCTAAATGCAATTTTACTGAAAGGAAATGGTATATGTAAACAAAGTCAAAATGACAACTTTTGAAGATGAGGTGAAACTACAACCTCACAACTTCTCTCCCGCAACTGCAAAGGCGAAAACATCATGACGTCATTTCGGGGAGGAGAGAGGAGGGTTAACCAAACTTCTTAAGAACCATCCCCATTTTCACCCACCTGAGCACACCTCTGCGGTGAGCTCTTGTTTTCTTTTTCTTTCACGTCGCGAAAGGCAGTGGTAAATGACCGAATGGATCACCTGCATTGTCCTCTCAGGTGCACATAATAGGCTGAGGAATCAGACAGCGGTTTCAGCAGGGTATCATATCGCCACAGTATTAAGTACTCAGAGACGAAACTGCTTTTTGTTTCCTCTGGTGTGGGCGAACTCGTTCACTGATTGGCCGCGCGAAGCTCTGTGAACAGGCCTTGTTGTCTGGTTGGCTAGTGCATGCCGGCGAATGTTCCCTATAGGCCGGGCCGGCTGACGAGTAAGTTACCAGGCGCTAATTGGTGAAATGCGTTCCAACAGGTTGCTAACCAGTGGCGCCATTTTTTCTGGTGTGTGCTGCTGGAGTTGGTGCTGCAAGCAACGGTTTCGCCTCTGTAATATTAAGCACTCTGTGACATGATTGTAACGACTTTAGAGAGCTTGACTGCTGGCAGCTCGTACTGTTTAGTGTTTCAGTTTTATTTACCCGCGGCCTTGAGTATACAGCTATTCTGAAGCGTGTGTGCTTCTCACGTCACGTTGGAACCATGAACACAGCCGAATTCCCCTAGTGAAATTGCCGACAACGTAACCTGAAGAGGACGTCACGCTAGCAAGATGCTCGAGAAAACGACGCACGCAAGCTTCGTTCTAGCACGCCTGTGCTTACTTAAGCCACAGCTGTGGACAAGCACGTAGTTGTTCGGGATGGTGTAGAAGGAAGGATCTTCTCCCGACCTTACGTCAGCGTCGCTAGGTAATGGGAGAGAGAGGCCATCGTTTTGCCTAGCGTTTAGGTAAAACGTCGAATGGGTAGGTACAAGGCCTTGACGTCTCTTCAGCAGGAAAGTCGTCAGAGACGGAGAAACCTGCTCGGAGAAGCAGGAAAGGGGAAGGAGTCGGTCATGACTTGCGGTAAGGAACCATCCCATATTCGCACGGAGTTATTTGTGGAAACCGTGGAAAACCGAAACCAGGATGGCCGGACCGGAGGTCGAACACGGGTCCTCCCGGCAGTTACTCCGAAGTTTTGCTGCTACACCAACTCTCTCGGTCGACTGGTTAAAACCCAGGCTTTAACTATTTGCCGCGTACCTATGAGAGAAGACACTTTCTACTTGTCTGGGGAAATCAGAATTAAGGTAATCGAACACTTAACGTGTGTTGTTCGTTGACAGACACCTAATACGTGTGACAGTGCTAATCATTCGATCGCAAAATTGGTTCTGAACCAACGTGTTTTGGAGTACAATTAGAAGTGAAAACAGGTGACCCTAGCTTTTAGGCATCACGAGGAATACCCGGTTGGGTGAGTGGGGCACTCTAGAAGTGGAAGGACAATCTGTCCTCACAGGACGTGCTTGTCCTCCGGGGGACGTCGTCGCCGCCCCAGCCGAGGGTGAAGAAGACGTCGAGGACGGCGGTGGGGGAGAGACGGGCGTCGCTAGGAGGGGAGGCAGGTGTGCGCACAGTGTCCCGCCGTCCAGGTGCAACGCAGCGTCCGCCACCTGGCGCCCTGCCCCTCGTCGCGGCCAGCTGGGGCCCACGGCACCTCCTCGTGGGCGCTGCGCCGCGCAGGCCCGCCCTCTACCCGCATCACACTTGACGCTCGCTCCCCCGGGTCCACCAGTTGCGCCCCGTCCGGGACCGGCTCTGCGCGTGCATCCTCCCTGTCCGGGACCAACAAGGTCGACGTCACACAGCTCTCGACGCTTCGAGAACGTTCCTTTTTTATTGGCATTTGTTGGCAACGAAACAATTTCTTACCTAATAATGTTTAACTTCTAGACGTTACTAACGATTACTCTTTCCCCCAAAAAAAAATTATTTTGAGCTTATAGTTCTACTGTTTTGGAAATGCGCAAATAAGATAAAACTAACCTACGGACAGAGTTGATATAATCACACTGAAAGAATATGCCAATAGCTACTTCAAGGCGTCTATAAAATCGTACAAGGAATAGTTTTTCTAGTTCCAAAAAAAAAACAACTGTAAACAAGGAAATTCTTGCATATTTTTTATTTATTGGTGCAATTGAGTTTTTGTGTACCTGAATTAAGGCNCAACTGTAAACAAGGAAATTCTTGCATATTTTTTATTTATTGGTGCAATTGAGTTTTTGTGTACCTGAATTAAGGCTATACCTTCCAGTCGCGCATCTTAAATTTTCTGCGGATAGTTTGGTTTTATATATATGTACATTACAAAAATGGTAACATTTTGACTTTGATACGTCATTTTGCAACAACCCTGTTGTAAAAAATTATTTTGTCTGAAGAAAAATTAGTCACAGATAATGTCTACAAGTTGTACAGTATGTGTAATAATATAAAATAAATATATTCGTGGCCAACGCCGTAATACAAGCTAGAAGTGAGACATTCGTCCCTGCAATTCCACTTACCGCTGTCCGATTAATCCACACCACACTGGACATACTAACAAGTTCCATTACTGGCTGGCTGTCAGCCAGTAAATCGCCAAGTTGACTGATTGCCAATTAAAGTGGCATGTCTGTGACTAAACAAAAATCAAATTTCTTTTCCACTAAATTTATAACAGATGTGAAGAAGTGGTCATGTAAAATCAAAATAAAAACTATCGACGCAGTGTAGTCATGTCCATGTGTGTTTTGTCTTCAAGGACAGAGAAATAGTCAAAACAGCATTGCCCGAGCTAGTTTCGGACACAGAGTATTTTTTTTTACAGGACCAGCCATAGGTTGAACCACGTGTGCGAGACTTTCCACGCCTACAAATGTATCCTTTATGGGAAATGCAGGGGTATCAGTTATCTTTTACTTTTACTGATTTCCCTTATGCTTTTATTTTGGCCTAAGGCTTCCTGTTGTAGAATTGAATTTTTTTTATTAATTACATGCATTACACGCGTAGATGGATTGTCATTTTTATCTATTTTTCTCCTTTAGTGGTCGCCCTTGGTGCCGAGGATATTAAAGTGACGCGATTGACATGCCATCCACCACCGTTCCGCACACATCAAGGGGGTTTTAATATTCTGTGTACTATGCCTATTATAGTGGCACAAACTACGCTGCCACTAATATATTTATACACTACATCGCAACTCCTTTCATCAGTGTCGGCTAAGTAAGCAGAAAGGAAGGGGGGCCTGTACTCTCTTACTCGACCCCCCCCCTCCCCACCGGAGCCGCGGTGGCTGAGCGGTTACCCCGCTCGCCTCCCACCAAGGCGAACCGCGGGTTCAATCCCCGGTATGGTCACTCCCGAATTTTCGCATTTGAGAACCGTGCCGAACGATGCTGCTGGTCGGCCGGTTGTCTCGGGGATCTCCCTTTCCCCCCCCCTCCTCCCTTTCATTCCGGCGCTGCTCCTTACTCACCTCAATAACCCTCATCACCTCTCGCGACCTCACTGTTAAGAGCCACCCAAATCTCTTCATTCGTTCGATCCCCCCTTTCCTCAACCTCGGTTCTTCCATTAGGAGTCATGTCCATATGTCTGAAGTGCCTTCGATTCTGGAGCGACAAGTCCCACCACCCAACCTCCGAGGCTACGCCAGAGTTCTCTGGTGGTCAGTGCGCTAGGGCAAAGTCCAATTCAACACCTGGCGCAGCGTGGCTGGACGTCTGCGCAAGATCAGATTACGACTGCACGTGTCTCTCGTTACTTCTGTAATGGCGCCCGTATCCTCGTCTTTAAGTACGCTTTCCTCTTAATAGTTTTTAATGCTTCTATCAGTCTCGCCTGATATTGGGATATTTGGGGCTCTGTGTTTGTGTGTGTATTAGGTGTGTGTGTGCGTGTGTGTGTTGGACGTATGAGCAAGTGGAGAATGGCCGTTTCCCCTCCCCCTTATTTCTTAGTTTCACAGAAACATAAAGTATTTTTGGTTTCACCAGAATTAATCAAATCTGTCACTTTTGATTTGTTTATACAAAAAAAAGGTGGAGTTCGAGCAATAATTTATTTACAAAAAAAATTTTTACATAGAATTAATTTTCTACATTCGAAAGGAATTAACATAACTCTACATTNTAATTTATTTACAAAAAATTTTTTTACATAGAATTAATTTTCTACATTCGAAAGGAATTAACATAACTCTACATTTTCATGGTCTCTGTAATGCGCTGGCTTCAATATGCTCTAATTTTTTCGCACTTGTGAAGTTTTCCTTATACTATGTCTTGACGAGGTTGAAGAGTGTAGAATGAGAGCTGTATGCGCGTGTCTACGCTGGAATTCATATTATGGCATAAATCTGCATGTCGGACTAGCATTTCGTGAATATAACTATGTTCTACTTCGCGTAACTCATAAAGAGTGAATACTATTCACAGCTGCTGGCGTAGAGGTCACACACATATGCACACACATGTTCGCATGTCACTTTTCATTCGGCTAAAGAGTTTGTGACTCTGGATGGAGAGGATAGGTCGAATGGAACATGGTAGAGTTGGGGGGGGGGAGTTTACCTTGGATCGGATATATCTCTTAATAGAGCGAGCGCACACGAATGTATGCCAATACCAAAATTTTGTTTGCCGGAGGCAACAGTTTTTTTTGTGATATTGTACTTGTGGTGAGTGTACATTTACGCTAGCATCTCCTCGCGTTATATAATTTTTTTCCTGAAAAGGGCACTATAAGTGCATTATTTATGCTTATAAAAAATATTACATGCTGACCATGGGTGCTAGAAAAATTGCCGCACGTGGAGTAACCATATGGGTGTTTTATCCCCGCTGCTTAAATGTCCTAATGTACTGATTTTAACTTGGGAGGAAATGTTTTTAATGATGAGCGACTATGGCTTGGTGAGGAGGAATGCACGGGCTACTTATTTCCCTGTGTATATCTCATACCGCGGGGGTGGCGAAGTGGTGTTAACTCTGTTTTTTAGATTTTTTGAGTAATTATTTCTGTATAGAAAGCTGCATAACGCATCCGTACACTGCACGTGATTTATTTTAACATGAATGTTAAACAAATGTTTTGCTGAGTGGGGCAAGCATATTGTTTAGTGGGGATAGGGCACTCGGTGATTGATATTTCATTAATACACTGGAGAGTAAAAAAAAAACTGTTACACTTGCCTAATATCGTGTAGGGNTGCTGAGTGGGGCAAGCATATTGTTTAGTGGGGATAGGGCACTCGGTGATTGATATTTCATTAATACACTGGAGAGTCAAAAAAAACTGTTACACTTGCCTAATATCGTCTAGGGCCCCCGAGCACGCAGAAGTGCCGCTAGACAACGTGGCATGGACTCGACTAATATCTGAAGGTATGCAGGAGGCAATTCACTCCATGAATCCTGCAGGGCAGTCCACAAATTCAATCTGCGCCAATTTGAGAAAGGGTTGCACGTCTGTCGCGTTTAATGATTCTCGTCAGTCGTCGTTTGTGCCGTTCGTTCACGATATTTTTCCGGCCGCAGCGATGTCGAAGATGTGATGTTTTACGATTCCCGATATTCACGGTACACTCGTGAAATGGTCGTACGCGAACATCCAAATGTTATCGCTACCTCGGAAATGCTATGTCCCATCTCTCGTGCGCCGACTATAACACCACGTTCAAAATCACTTAAATCTTGATAACCTGCCATTATAGCAGCAGTAACCGATCTAGATGTCGACCGCATCGCGTTACTCTGATTGGTTCCATACCTCTGTTATTTGCATACGCGCGCCTGTATCGGTTTTTTTTGGCTCTTCAGTGTATTTACTCCAAAACACTCTATTTGTATGCTTCTTTCTCATGACGTATATTTACAGTAGGAGGTTTTACAGTATTTTCTATATCTTGCTTTTTNAAACAATCTATTTGTATGCTTCTTTCTCATGACGTATATTTACAGTAGGAGGTTTTACAGTATTTTCTATATCTTGCCTTTCAATTCGAATACCTTCCTTTCGTTGAATGGGGTCGGTTTTGCAAAGCTGCGTTCAAAGTTTCGTTCGAGCCATACATTAAATGTTTTTGGTGGCGTGTTTATGTGGAGAGCCAACAGCGATGTTTTGCCCCATTCGAGCTANCGAATACCTTCCTTTCGTTGAATGGGGTCGGTTTTGCAAAGCTGCGTTCAAAGTTTCGTTCGAGCCATACATTAAATTTTTTTGGTGGCGTGTTTATGTGGAGAGCCAACAGCGATGTTTTGCCCCATTCGAGCTAAAAAATGTGCAAATATCATTTGAATACTTGCTTTCGTTGTTGAGACATAGGTGTTTAGACTGCGTTCGAATGTAGTTTTGACCTCCACGAAACCATTGTCTTTAACCAACCCTGAACCTGCCACGATTATTGGGTGTGATGGTCGCTAGCAAGATGGTGGATGCTCATCCTGAGCCCTTGGTTTTGTGGGAATTACACTCGTACGCTGCGGTTTAAGGACTGTACACCACGGATTTTGGCAGGTGAAGGTCCAACAGCTACGCAGGTTATTTGCAAGCCTCTGCAAATTTTCGCGCCTAGCAAAACCATGCTACAGTTTCCACCCTTATATGCCACTCTATCTGCATCATTCGAAAAGCCATACATTTCGTGTCTTCGAGCACATTTGGAGAATGCAAACGAAGTGTTACAGTAGCGGCATGGGTACTGAGGTATTGTCATTGCAAATTAGATCGATAGAAAATACATAAATTAAAAAAACTAAGTTCTAGTACCGAATTTAATGAGGTTACATATTCCTCCAGAGACTAGCTTGCCCTAACCCATACTCCAAATTTGAACAGATTTTTAATTTCGCGGGAATATGCATGCTTATTACGTGCATGCTTGATAATATCCTGCGACCTGATGGAATTACATATCTGAACTTACCGGTCAGAATGCTAAAATACGAGGGGTGAGAGAGAAATCTGTCACATCTCGCATCAGGCAAGAAACTATGTCGAGTGTCTACATTGTGCCCCATCAAATACTTTCCCCACACTGGCACGCTCTGGCGGTCAATGCTGAAAACAAGGGCGGTAGTGATAAGGGATTAAGCTATGGTGAATAATTGGTCGGACTAAAGTTCTGGGGTGAGGGGTAACATAATAAATACTTAATTTCAATTGTAATTTAATTACCAGTAAAACGCAAAATGTTTTTGGTCATTCTTAACTAAGGATCTTATTACAAAAAAATATCGATTTAATAATTTATACTTGTAGGTATACTACTGATTGGAAATATGTATATATTTTTTAATAGGGATGAAAAATTACTGGTTTTCCTATGACTACAAATACGAGTGCCAACAGCTCACTTTGCGGCTAAATCTTCAGAATGAGCGTGTACCGACAGCTCGCCTAGCAGTGAAATAAAAAATTAATGCCACCTATTTGTTAAAAACTGAATCTAACATGGAGGGTACCGACAACACCACCTATACTTTAAAAAACTTAATCAAATATGGCTGCAGCCTGGTGGCTGAATTGGCAGCTCGCCTGGTGATGAAATCGAGAAATTAGCGCCACCTTGGTGTTGAAAATAGAATCCAATATGGAGGGTGCCGACAGCACCACCTATACTTTAAGAACATAAACAAATATGGCTGCCACCTGGTGGTTAAACGTGTTGGGTAAATTAATACACCAGCGCCACATAGGTGATGAAAACATATGAAATACATTATGGCAGTGTAACGAAGATGAGAAACAAACTCCAACAATCAGCTCCGACGCCCCGAGACACCAGCCCCTTGAGACAAAGTCGCCATTTCTCCTCGACTCTTACCTGGCGATTGCTGTGAAGGCACCTTTATGTAGTGTCATAATAGTTTTGAAACCAAGTTCACAAGAGATTGTTGACACATATATAATCTTGCTGTAGATGGATATATCTATATGCATTGAGTATCTGACGTCATGGAATCGTAATTTACTATCCACAAACCTACCAATATACTTGACCTTGTCTTTCAGCTTTATGTGCCTGCCTTGTAATCTTATTATCGGGGCTCTCTTGAGGTCACCCTTCGTAAACACGGCATTTATCTTGCTTACTGCAAAGTTAAGGTTCATTGTATTCCCTCAGTCTTCCACTGTACTTTATTTAGTATTTATTCAGTTTTGACTTCTAGTGTTATTCTCCATGCTGGTTTGAGGAATAGGGCATCATCTGCATAAGCAAATATCTCACATTCAGCTGGTACGGTCATCTGCAGCAAACTGCCGAAAAGGAATTTCCATAGAAGATTCCCTAGGACTTAGCTTGTGGACATCCTTTCGTCATAACTTTCAGAACTTCTATCTATTTATCTTGAGATATACTTTTTCTGTATTCAGAGTAGCTCAGTATCAGTCCCTAGATGTTTGTTGGACATTATTTCCTTTTTTTAGTTGCAATAATAATATTTCTTGCCACCAAACGCATGATATCTGTGGTGATAGTTTTACCTTTTTCATCACTTCGAGAACTTCTCACTCTGTATCACATTTCCTGAAGCCATACTGTCACTCTTGTAGTCCATTTGTAGCATCCATTAAGTTTATTAGTTTAGTGACCGTGTCTCCACCATTTTGCCCATCAATGGTAATAATGTTATAGGTCGATACGATTTGGGACTTGTAGGATATTTTCCTCCACCTTTATAGAATACTCCCAGAATGCCTATCCCCCCTCCCCCCTCCCCCCACATTCTTGGGAAACATCCTTGTTCCAGCCCATCATCAACCGTGTTCAGTAGATCTTGTGTTATCCGAAAGTAAACTATTTTAATAATTTCTGTTCTTATGTTTTCGCGTGCTGGAGATTTCCTGAGTTACATATCTTTGTTTACTCGGTCGAGTTCTTCCATTGTAAACTTAGCTGCCAATTCAGTTTCCGTCAGTATTTCCATGGCACTTCTTTTCTCTTGATGCAGTTCATCTTCACTTTCGAGCACATGGTAGATGAGTAAACACAGACGAAGCGGCATGGCGGTTCGTTTGATGCGAGCGTCCCGGTCCTCTGATTGGCTGACCGCGCACTGGGGACGAGCATCGTGTCTGATGCCACCGCGTGCTGCGGGAGGTTGCGTATTGGCTGCGCTGCTGGCCGGCGAGTACGTCGACAGGCGCTGATTGGCGTACGGCGTTGTCACGTGTTGCTGGCAAGTTGCGCTGTTTTGTTGGCACGTGCGGCTGGAGTTAGCAGTTTGTAGTCAATTCGCGGTTATTTAGCACTTTCCTGAAGCCCTGCTGAAGTTCTACTTCCAGGATATTCCTCCACCGCATGCAAACAAAGCTTACCCAGGTCTAGAAAATTACACCGAAAAGGGACAATGCACCACAAACGTGCGCACACACTATAATAATATTTTGCATTATATCTAGGGGCAGTGATATTTCGCGAAAAGATTTCGAGACAAGATAGGCCCCAAAGCACTGTAGGGTCGTCCAGCTTCTTCGATTGGGTAACAAATGTTCTGGCCCGTGTTAACAGTTTGCGCACGAATCACGAAGGTTCAGTGCCGGAGTTACTTAGTCCTGAGTGGCTTGGTCAAAGACGGACACGGCACCAGCAGCCAATGGATGTATAAACAGCTGAGGTGGGTATATGGTATTGAAGTCTACTGTGTGCTCCGATTTTTACGCGAAAAGTCACTGGCCCTAATTATATATATTTAGTACTAGGTGTTACCAACACACGTGTATTCTCACTGTTTTATATATTTCAATTAGGTATAAATGTAATATCATGATTTGCAGATAAAATATAAATAAAAGTTCAATTTAACCTAATGTAAATAACTTTTATCGACACAAGCATAAAACGCTTGTGATGCATAGCTAGGGACCTGAAAAGTTCGCTTATTCATTTTGAGACATGCTATAATTCAAAACACGTGTGTTGATATAACTTTAGCTATTGGTGCACACGGTGTTTGACACCTCCTGGAGAACGCTGGCCCAATCGCCGCCTTCCACCGTGACAGCAGACAACCAACGTGCATTTAGTATCGGCGTATTTGTACACAAGACTGTAGATCATAGCCTGCACGTCATTGAAATNCAGACAACCAACGTGCATTTAGTATCGGCGTATTTGTACACAAGACTGTAGATCATAGCCTGCACGTCATTGAAATAGCGAATTTTTCCGGTCTCTATGCATAGTATATTTAAGAAACAGACCAAACAAGTCATACATGGGGTGATTTTTCAAAAGTTTGATTCAAAAAGTGTGAAGAAAACGCGAATAGACTACAAGCAGCTGTTTCACCTCTGTGTTCTAACCACTCTGTGGCCGTACTGTAACTGCGGCAGGCAGGCAACAAGATTTTAGGCCACGTGACTCTTAGGAAAAATTATTCGTCCAAATGAGTTTCAAAACAATTGGCTTCCACGCTGGATGATATCTGACAAACTAGGCATTTTACATACGATATGTTACAGGAGAAAGATAGCTAATAAATAATTGGCCGAAGTGTGTGTCACGGTATACGTAATTAACGACTTTGAGGCAGTAAAATGTGTTTCTAAAAGTATTTGAATAGCATTGTGACTGTCACGGGAACATTCTCAACAGATTCCTGTATTGTCCTTAAAATCCTGCAGTTTGGACGAATGTGTCCTACATTCAAGCTCANGCAGTTTGGACGAATGTGTCCTACATTCAAGCTCAACAATCTACCAAACCTACTCTTCGTATGCGTGATATAAATCACGAACCACTCGAAGACATGGTGTTATGGCCATTCGCGTGCGAGTGGCGAGGTAGCAAATCACACTCGATGAGGCGTCATCTGTTATTGGAAGATACACTGATTAACACTTTCAACACTCAGCGAATTTGTGTTACGAAACTATAGCTTGCAACAAGCTAAACGTAACATACATGCATATGTATATATATATATGCATGTATGTATATGTGTGTGTGTGAGAGAGAGAGTGCGCGTGTGGCTGTGAAGAGCTTAACGTTTCATTAGCCGTTGCTTATCCCCTCAGCTCTTTGTTCNTGAGAGAGAGTGCGCGTGTGGCTGTGAAGAGCTTAACGTTTCATTAGCCGTTGCTTATCCCCTCAGCTCTTTGTTCATTGGCTAATTCTACCCCAGAAAAAAACATTCAATACTTTTCTCCTTGAAGTTTTCTTATTGGCTCAGAGTCCTCGAGGGCGTGTGTAATAAACTGTTATCCAATAGAAAACGTGATTTAACGTACAGTACAGTGTCTAGCCTGCTTTAAAATTGTTTCGCAAAATTGTTAAGTCCAAACCCTTGGCAGGCTATTAATTGACTCCGACATGTAAGCGATGAACACAGGAACAGTTCCAAAGGAAAATCGTTTACGCGGCAATGCTTGAAATTCATTTACCTTTTTTATGACCGGATCTTGCTTGCCTTTACTTTTCCTCCTGCTTGCATCGGTGTTTGTATGTATTCTAGGATATTATAGCACGGGAAGTACTTCCTTGATATTAATGTGTGTCATGTTGGTTGATAATGAAAAAAAAAAATGGAGTGAGGTAAGAACGTGGAAACCTTCACAACCCGGCGACGGCGATTGTAAAACAGGTTTTGTATTGAGTGACTTGCAGTTGCAGCCAGTAGCCGCAGGAGCTTGTTGAAAACTCGTAATTGTTGGCAAACAAGAAAGGGGGGAAGGGGGAGATCATTTCCCTCAACTTCAGCGTAGCTGGGACGCTATCCCCAACGACCAATCATCGCACGACGGCCCACCTGCCCGCCCCAGGGCGCCGGGCCCGGTCTCG
The DNA here is from genome assembly GCA_002778355.1 of Clitarchus hookeri. NCBI lineage: Eukaryota > Metazoa > Arthropoda > Insecta > Phasmatodea > Phasmatidae > Clitarchus > Clitarchus hookeri. The sequence continues at coordinate 151,129 of NQII01003264.1, read as the reverse complement.
CCCGGTTCGAGTCCCAACTTCGGCGCCGCCGAACCACAGAATACTTCAAGGGCCAGCCTACCTGCAAACCTTTTCCCGCGTTTGAGGTCGAGAAACTCGGGGACGATAAGGGTTACACTGGTAAACGAATGAAGCGAACAATCGCCACTAGGCGTGAAACCGTGAACTGGCTTGCAGTTATCTCGTCGGGCAGCTAGTGTGCCTATCGAACTTTTAGGAAAAGGTGACCTCATCATCTCTGTAGTATTTTAAGCTCTTTAAGTATTTTTGCATGTACGAGTTACAGTGCTTTGAGTGAGTAAAGAGATTTCGGCGGCCCTTAACATCGAGGCTTGAGAGCCGATGGGGATGAAGCGCTGTGAATATGGAGCAGCGCCGGAATGAAAGGACGGGAGAAACGGGATATCCCCGAGAAAACCCACCTACCAGCGGCATCGTCCGGGACGATTCAAACTTGCAAAAAAACCCGTGAAAGACCTCGCCGGGAATCGAACCCGGTTTGTCCAGGTGGGTAGCGAGCAGTCTAAGCACTACGTCACCATATTCACACTACGTTGATGGGGGCGTACCCATTCCGTATTGGCTAGGCTGCCGACGGGCAATTTATTTACTAGACGTTGATTGGCGAACGGCATTTTGCCATGTTGCTGGCCAGTGACGATATTTTGCTGGTAGATGAGGCTGAATTTCGCGGTGTTAGGTCCCGTCTACAATTGATCTCGACTCAAAATATCTTAACTTATTGGCATGGAAGTTCACAAACTAGCAGCTTTAAAATAGAATTTAGCAGCTTCGTCTTACCACTCAAGGCAGAGTATATAGATAGAAAACAATGTCGCACTTATGGAAATTTTCACATTAACGTGTTGGCTGTCTTGATTCTCAATGATTTTCAAATGCGTTAACCCACTTCAGCTCTAATTTCTGGCCCGTTAACAACGGTTGTCAGTAGCGTGGCGTGATGAACTTAGTGTAAAGAGTGCCGGGATCATTTGTACAACTTGCAGTTTAAATTAATAAAGGGATGACTAATAGGGAATCTAAATGGGAAATTTTTACTTCCACGAAAAAATGTTTATATACAAGTTAGATATCACGATTTTCAATTACTGTATGTTTTCAATTAAAACTTAATTTAAAGTGCATTAAAAAAACAAATACTGCAATGTATATTGCATCGGTAAATTTTATGTAGAAAACCAAAGTGTTTTAAAACTCTTACATCTACGCCTAGAACAGTTTACTTTCCTTTTTTTTTTTCCCCCATTCATATACACAGACCAGGTTTGTCAATAACTGTAGTTATTGTGACGTNAATTTTATGTAGAAAACCAAAGTGTTTTAAAACTCTTACATCTACGCCTAGAACAGTTTACTTTCCTTTTTTTTTTTTCCCCCCATTCATATACACAGACCAGGTTTGTCAATAACTGTAGTTATTGTGACGTCTGACACTCTGTTTAGTTGGCTTAATAATTCTTAGGGCTGTTGTTGCCTGGTTGAGAATCTGGTATAGGGAAGTTAATTTTAATGAAATTCTGTTATTTGGCGTTCCTGTTAAAGATAGGTGTATACCACCAGGAACTTTCTTCAGCAGAAAAGTGCGTATGTTTATGCTATAGGAGCCTTTTGTAACATTAATGTATACTTAACCTGTTTCCTGGAAAAATCAGAAAACTTAATAATTAAATTAAAAATTACTGGAATAATAATTATTATATTTGCCTCGATACAGAGCTTGATAGTAACATTTCTCACACTTGGGTTTTTGTTTCAAGTTTTTATAAACTCAAAAAATTGGCTTCGAAACCCCAATTACGTTAACATGTATTTCCCTATATCTTATTCTCAATAAAGCAACAGCCTTAATAAGAAACTGAAAGATAGTCGTATTAATGCCATGCCACGGTACGTTGTGCCGTTGTTTGTTGAGGACGGTAACTGTGGGCGCTTCCATTCAACCATAGGTAGGCTGTTTCATTTTCTGCTGGGATGCGTTATCGCGTTATGTTAACGCTATGTCGATTGTGACCTTGGAAATGGTATAGGCTGTTAGCGGTTAATTGAGCACTTTTGAAACCAACCTTTTAAAAATGTCACTGCCCATATTTGCATATATTTTAACGAGCACACCGAGAGGTCTGCGCCCACTAAAGTTACCAACGACAGAGGAAAATAGTTCAATATCGTAACGTTGAATTAAATGTGCCAGGTAAATATTTGTGAATATCGAAATTATTTATTTTTCTTTCTGTATTTTTTAACATTTATCAATCGTAAGAATGAGCAAATTTGTGAAATACGTACTTTTTTAATAATTACATACTTCCACTTTACCGACGAATGAATAAAGTGAACAGGCTTATGGCAATGCTAATTTTACGTATGGTGGAATAACACACAATGTTCATATAAGTAGATCTTAGGCAGGGTTTTTAAAANTGGCAATGCTAATTTTACGTATGGTGGAATAACACACAATGTTCATATAAGTAGATCTTAGGCAGGGTTTTTAAAAGTGCTCAGTTTACCATGAACAGCCTTTACACGTGTGTATTCTTAAGTGTTCTGTGGTAGAATGTAAGGATTCGATATGTTCATCCTGGGTGACAGAAAGAGAGAGAGGGACGAAGTTGAAGGAGTTGGCGATGTTGCGAAATGCGAGTGTTGTCGGAATGCNTGGGTGACAGAAAGAGAGAGAGGGACGAAGTTGAAGGAGTTGGCGATGTTGCGAAATGCGAGTGTTGTCGGAATGCGGCACCGCGGCGTCGAGGAGGAAGGAGGAAGTGAAACGACGCGATGGTCGTTGCATTCTCCCGCGGGCGGTGCGCGCGTCTTGGGGCCCGGGAAAGCGTGAACGACGAGCTGCAGGTATGCACTGGGTATGTGCCGGGTGCCTTCCATTCCCTTGCACCAGCACCCCCTCCTTCCAGACACCTTCTCCGGTGTGTACCGCCGCGGAAACGCTGCGCCGTTCTGCACGCACGTTCGCAGGCCAGCTCCTCTTTACTTCTCGACGGCGGCCCCGGTTTTTATTCGCGTACTGGGGAGGGTCTTCCCTCGGATTTGTTTCCTGGCAAGTCGACCAACATACTCGGCAGCCCCCGTGAACAGCGCCTCCTATGCCCCTGAATTCGTGCTCGAAAATCTTGCGTTTTATCATATGCCAGGGAATATGTGTGACAGCTCAGATGGTCGGGTGACGACGCAAGCACCGTGCAGGTCTTGGCAAGTTCAACGAATAACGCTATCCGAGAGAGTGCTATGTAAGGCTCCAAGGTCCCGCAGAACCTGCCAGGGTCACGATAACCTTCAGACCGTGCAGACTTCTGCACGTGGAGTATCGTTGAGTTAAAGAGGTCTCGAGAGCCGAAGAGGGTAGAACGTGGTAAGAATGGAGCAGAGCCGGAATGCACGGGCAGGGGAAACGGGAGCTCCCCAGAGAAAACTCGCCTATCAGCGGCATCTTTCGGCACGATTCCCACCCTGCGAAAATCCGGGAGTGACCCGGCCGGCGATCGAACCCGGTTCGCCTTGGTGTGAGGCGAGTAGGCTAACCGCTCAGCCACCGCGGCCCCTTGCCAATATACAGATACCAACCGCTCGAATATATATATAGAAGCCTGCGACATCTAACCTGTCACCTGAATTTTGAAACGAATATTGCTGGTCCGTATTCATTACCTCTTCTTTCGTTCTTTGCAACTCTTGTGTCCCATGGCTAGAGACGATGGTACATCGCGGAAAATGTGTTGACGGTTCCCTAGGATTCGACGTATCTACCGTGTAAATGTGCACAACCTCATTCTTGCGTTATTGATTTCCACGCATGTATGAAGCTACTGTCGCATTTCAATGGACCAATGAGGATTGTAATGCTTTAAAGCAGAAAGTTTACCATTGGTCTGCAAAAAAAAAAATGAGCCGAGTTAAATCTGGATCATTCAATGACAAAAGGAACATATGTTGGCTCACATTTTTCCTTGATTTTCCGGGGTCTCTACACGCCACTCTTAACGTCACTCCTGCTGACTTATGTTTCGTGTTAATTACTTTGGTTTTTTTAAATGTNGGTCTCTACACGCCACTCTTAACGTCACTCCTGCTGACTTATGTTTCGTGTTAATTACTTTGGTTTTTTTAAATGTAGATAAGGGCCTCCTCAGGCTGAGAGAGCCACGGCGGAAACCCCAATCTCCCAACACAGTAACGAAACAGNTCAGTGTTGTAGTCCTCACAACCTACAGTAGTCTCCAAGACTCGACTACACCTAGTCGCGCTCACCACCTCTAGTCACGCTCACGATCCTCAGTGTTGTAGTCCTCGCAACCTTCAGTGTAGTGGCACTCACAACCTTCAATGTATTCATGTNGCGCTCACGATCCTCAGTGTTGTAGTCCTCGCAACCTTCAGTGTAGTGGCACTCACAACCTTCAATGTATTCATGTTCACAACAACCCGGGAATGTTGCAGATTCATAGAGAAACCAAAACATTTTGCGATTTCATTTACCTGTCAGCTAGATTTGCAGTATTTTGTACAATCAACCAAATATCAACTGCTTGTTGGCTACCCGCTCTCTCAGTGGTATGTTATGATTGGCCTTGAACTGTACTGTATATTTAATAATGGTTCAAAGTTTTACAGAACGTGCTAAATAATTAAGTTAGAACAATTGAAAATAACACAAATGTAGGAGTTTGTTCGTCAATTACTAGGCGCTGATTGGCGAACGGCGTTCCAGTAGGCCAGTGACGCCATTTCGCTAGCCTGTGCAGCTGGAGTTCGTGGTACAAGCCGCTGTTCCTCCTCTGTAATCTTAAGTTGGCCTGCTCTGTGATGCGNTGATTGGCGAACGGCGTTCCAGTAGGCCAGTGACGCCATTTCGCTAGCCTGTGCAGCTGGAGTTCGTGGTACAAGCCGCTGTTCCTCCTCTGTAATCTTAAGTTGGCCTGCTCTGTGATGCGACAACAGCCCACGAACAAACGTATCCGCAGAAACGTTTTGAGTCTAGCCTACTACCAGATGGATTCTAGTCCATACAAATTAGCAAATCGCAGCAACTAACGAAATTAGGCTTCAGTGTAAAGCTCGTGAATACTATGTGCAGAAGTATTTAAAGGTACCAGTTCCACATAACGCACGGAATATTGAGTATATTAGTTTAATGCAAAAACTGCTTGTGAAATGTTTATTACTCATCGCCAATGTAACGTACAAATATTTTTGTGAAAATTCGCGAAAAATTCTTCCGNACTTGTGAAATGTTTATTACTCATCGCCAATGTAACGTACAAATATTTTTGTGAAAATTCGCGAAAAATTCTTCCGGAATGTATTTACGTGTAGTCGTGCTCACAACTGCACCCTGTTGCATTTATTTTCTTCCGCGTAGTCGCGTTTTACGTTATTCCATGTAATCAGCCCCCCAGTCATGTTCGCAGTGGTCCAGTATGTCCCTTCTCGAAGTTCTTACAGAATACTGCGAGTTTACGCTCTTCGTCTCCACGCAGATCTTGTCCACGGGCTTCCAATAACAACTCAAAAGAAGCCACCAAGTTTCGACCACGAAGAATCACGCCTTTGCATACCGCCAGGTGCTCGAAGCGACTTATCTCACGACCTTCGACTGCGTCATGGCCAGTGAAAATAAAATTCCCATTTGAAAGCACTGCATGCAAATTGGTGAGCGCCACTAATCGTTCGCTCATAGCGTGCTAGTCAGAAAGATAACTGGGCAGAAATTTCAATTACAGATAAAGTTGAATTACAACTGCGCAGCACGTCAAAAACATTAAAATTTAAATCCCCGATGGGTTTGTCTTTCGCAAAGAAAAATGGCATAGCATCAGATCAAGATATCGCGTTTCTAAACTGTAGGTGGTTAGGAATGACAAATTAGCCCTATCCATCACGGATAAATTTATCATTTAAGGATCAATGGATTGCTTTTGCGTCCAGAACAAAGATTGTGTTGGTATAACACTTTCGTACATCTCGGTACCAAATTTATGTTGTGTTTAATTATTGATGGTATATGTTTACAAAGGTAAGTAATAATCTAAGTACAACTGGCGCCGTACCGTGTAAGCGACCTACTTTATTAGACGCCAGCTTTCGTTTCAGTGTACAGTTCAATACATAAATGCGCTTCACGTGCAAGGATGCAGAAAAATTAATGCAATTTACAGCTATAAACTTAAAAATTAAAAAATATATAAATTGAATGTTATTTTAAGTGATCACAATGAACTGTCAGAAAATTCTTTTATTTTCCAGCTGCAGTCNAAATATATAAATTGAATGTTATTTTAAGTGATCACAATGAACTGTCAGAAAATTCTTTTATTTTCCAGCTGCAGTCAGCTTCTCATTTCCCGTGCCCTTTGGTACAACCGAACACATTACTTAAAAAACAAAACAGTTATTAATGCCGACTGGTGATGTAATGCCATATTCTTTGCTGCGTCTAAAATTGTACCTCTTTAAACATTTACAGCGGTCGAAAGGTCGGGATATAAAGTTATCTTCTTAGTTCACTGATGTTAAAGTCTCCGGAAAAAAATTTGCCAATTAATTCCTTTGTATGAAACTAATGTTAATTGTTATNAAATATATAAATTGAATGTTATTTTAAGTGATCACAATGAACTGTCAGAAAATTCTTTTATTTTCCAGCTGCAGTCTGCTTCTCATTTCCCGTGCCCTTCGGTACAACCGAACACATTACTTAAAAAACAAAACAGTTATTAATGCCGACTGGTGATGTAATGCCATATTCTTTGCTGCGTCTAAAATTGTACCTCTTATAACATTTACAGCGGTCGAAAGGTCGGGATATAAAGTTATCTTCTTCGTTCACTGATGTTAAAGTCTCCGGAAAAAAATTTGCCAATTAATTCCTTTGTATGAAACTAATGTTAATTGTTATNCGTTCACTGATGTTAAAGTCTCCGGAAAAAAATTTGCCAATTAATTCCTTTGTATGAAACTAATGTTAATTGTTATAATTGCGATAAGAAAATAGTTAACAGAATTTGTCTTATGTGCTTTTTATTTCGCCAAATATTTACTTTAAAGTATATCCACTAGAGGCTTAAAAACAAAATTAACTTGCAAATAATCGAAATATGTATTTGACAGTAGTGTCCGCTATATATCACGTCTTACATTCAAAGAAATAGTACACTTCAAATCCAAACTAGTCACTATGTTTGGTCTATGTTATCTACTTAATATTTTTAAGCTCTTAGAGAAGCGACTTGTAAACAAATACCTAGTTTTAGAAAATGGTTCCAATGGCAACTAATACCACTTCTAAATCCCTGAAAAATTCGCGGTTTCATTTCGGGACAAGCTAGAATTCAAAACCTCATAAGTTTGTATTGCGTATGCTATTGGCCCACCCGTTAGTTTACACCTCATGAATAACTCTGAGCCAATGATATACACACAATAAAATTCAGACCCTATCACAGTCCGCTAACACAACAAGAAACCAATCAACATTAATATTTGCATGATTTTACGTACGAAAATGGAGTATAGCCTATGGGTCATTGAACTCACGAATTTTTCAGGTCTCTACTAATATCTAATTGAGATTTGATGGCATGCATTTTTTATTCTAGTGGCTAACGTATGTTGGTAATTGATTTGTAAACTGTGCTCCTACTCTGGGTTACGANGCATGCATTTTTTATTCTAGTGGCTAACGTATGTTGGTAATTGATTTGTAAACTGTGCTCCTACTCTGGGTTACGACTTGTTCATACAACTATCGCCGAACACAAAGTCCACAGTCGATTGGTTGTGATAATAAAACAGCATGCTTCCAAATATTTGTTAATTAAAACATCTGAAGCCATAAATCGAAGTGGGTGTAAGATGTTTGTTGCGTTTTCCGTAAGATCAAAGTTGTTACCAGGCACGAACGATTTTCCAGAAAATATGTCCCACTTAGTTGCATCTCAAAACACTTAGACTGAGATCCACATTCGTGGTTGGATTGTTTTAATAGTTACTTGTCTCAAATGTCAGTCGGCGAATCACAATCGGAGTAGCTTGATTCTGATTCGCCCAGTCAAGCGGGAAAATGTGATACGGACGGCTGATAACCAAAGGAAAGATGCAAGTATTGCACTCGGGTTTTTAACGTCTACCATGCGCAGATTTTTTTTTCTCTCTAGAAACCAGGTGTCCCTAGTTGTTTCAGCAACTTTTGGATGACTGCAGGCCACGGATATACACCAAAAAATCATGTATGACATTTAAACCAACAAGGCAGATTTATTCTCTTAAATATAGGGGCCAACGAACAAACGACAGTGGCTCGAGTGCATATAAACCTGTGAAGTCTATCCTGCAGTTACAGTAAACTCGCAAAATATTTTTGTCTTTAGTTATTCGAAAAGCATATCGCAAGGGCAGATGTAATGGTGAGAGGAGATAGGCGTGATTGGGATAAGGAGACATGAGTCCATAACCCACAACTTGGAGCTTGATTTAACACAAAATAAAATAGATGATAATGCATTGTAAATATATTCTCTTGGCAGAATAACGGTAAGTTTTTAATATAATTTATTTAGATAGCTCATGAAGGAAGTACTGCCATTTATATGTAGCATTAAAACTTAATGCTTACTGGTGAACATGTGACCATGTAATCATAACTTAATGCACAATGCTCGCCCCTCAATTAACCCCTTTTCGAATAGGTTTCTAGATCAGCCACGAGGACTCTCCGTTTCTGCCTAAAGTCGTTTTTTCCAAAATGTGGGTAAAACGTTTTTATAGTCCGTTCACGGTAAACCGAGCACTTTTTAAAAGACCTATTTAAGATGTAAGTACTTGTACGGCGCGTAAAACATAAAGTACACCTTGCGTATTCTTCCGCTGTATGTGAAATTAACATTGCCATGGGCTCGATCACTTTGTTCATGCGTCGCGCAAGTGAAACTGAGAAATTATTAGAAATTCAAGTACTTTACAACGCTGCTCATTCTTACACTTATTACACCTTAAGTAAAACATAAAAGCAAAATTATTTATTTTCCGTATACACAAACGTTTACCGAGCACTTTTAATTCAATGTTAAAACATGGAACTAAGTCATCTACGTAGTAACCACCTCTACAGGATGTGCATGCCGTTTAGTGCGCCCGTTGAAACACATGCAGGGAAATGAATGGGCATTTTTCAAAAGTTAATTTCAAAAGTGCTCATTTTCCCCGTTGACAGCCTTCAGGCAAAACGTCTTAAGGTAAAACATAGAGACCTGAAAAATTGCGCGTTTTCATCTCGGGACGAGCTAGAATTCGAAACCGCGTACATTCGTATTGCTAACGCTATTGGTCCACCCGTTAGTTTACACCTCCTGGACAACTCTGAGCCAATAATAAATGCACAGTAAAATGCAGATNATAGAGACCTGAAAAATTGCGCGTTTTCATCTCGGGACGAGCTAGAATTCGAAACCGCGTACATTCGTATTGCTAATGCTATTGGTCCACCCGTTAGTTTACACCTCCTGGACAACTCTGAGCCAATAATAAATGCACAGTAAAATGCAGATCGAATCACGGTATTCCGCTCATACAACAAGCAACCAGTGAACAGTGATATTTGCATGATTTTTACACACGACAATGGAGTATAGCCTACAGGTCGTTGAACTCCCGAATTTTTCAGGTGTCTAGTAAAACGCCTTTAGTCAAAATGCCTGTAGGCAAAACGACTTCAGGCAAAACGTCTATANAATTTTTCAGGTGTCTAGTAAAACGCCTTTAGTCAAAATGCCTGTAGGCAAAACGACTTCAGGCAAAACGTCTATATGCCAAACGTCTTAAGGAAAAACGCCTTTAGTCAAAATGCTTGTAGGCAAAACGACTTGAGGCAAGACGACCGCAACGCCATTCGCCACTGGCACATGTCACGGACAAGGCGTCGGACGATGGCAGTCTGCTGACGAGGTCAGCTCTCTCGACACCACGTGCTCGCGAGGGCGACTTCCGCTGCCGATAACCGCGACACCAGAAACCACTTCTCCGGCACCCGTCCTCCTCGGCCGAGTATGCCGTCGTCATCGCTCGCAGCTAGCGGTCCCAACGCACCGCCCCTCGGAGACAAGGTGCACGAGCCGCTAACCGATTACCGCAGCCCCCCGGGAACTTCATTCGCTGCTTGGCAACACTGAGAAAAAAGGTTTTGTTCAATCAAAAAAAACATGGCTGCGTGTACGTACGCGCGCGCGTTAGAAGTTATACTTCTTCGGCGTGACTAAAGGAAAATTTTATTACGTATGCTAATAATTTATGTAAGTAGCAAAACGATAAAATGACCGAAAAAAGACATTAAATACAATTAATAAAGGTTTTATTAAAGAACATAATAAAATACTTACAAAAATTGACCTCAAATACTTGAAAACACTTTCAAAATTTTGTTATACAATTTTTGTTACTAAAAATTTTTTCACGACATGTTGAAGGTAAAATTAATTAATTATATAAATAAATATATATATATATATAAATGCAAGGTACACAATATAACACGTGGTTATATTTCAAACCGACAGAAAATCAGTTCATGTAATAAGCAAATTGAAAAACATTTCATTTATATTGGTAATTCATTGTGTGTGTATATATATACTGTGCCAACCTCAAGCATTGATGGGCCAGCAACCTTTGGCTCCATCATATATTCAAGTTGCTTACACTAGCTGAGACGAAGTGTATTTCACGACTACCACAGTAAAACTGAGCTTCCTAACTGGAACCCGGCTGCTTACATACCCGCGCACAGGTACCATTCCAGCCACTGTAACTCACGCATGCAATCTGCTCTACCAACCAACACCAGACGAAATATACTCATCGTCCATACCTCTTACTATAACTCAAGCATACCTCAACCATTCAGTCCACACTGACATTACCAAAAATTTACTTACTGCTCATACTGTCTGCTCTACTGGTTGACACCAGCCAAATATATACTAGTCACTCTACCGCCAAAGCAACCAACCATCCATTATAACCCAAGTCAAACCATAACACTATCATACATACTATCCATAGCTTCAGGTATACCAGCCGACACCAGCCATACACCGACAGTCGCCATACACCCAATGATACTAAAAAATACACCAGCCTTACTAAGTAAACATACAGTCCATGCCTTACAAAGCCACTTCAAACACCACGACACAATCAACTTCTTCCCACACCACCCACCATACCGACTTACACCAGAAAAATAGACTTCGCAGCATACTAGCCAACATACCACACAGTCCACATTAATTAAAATATACAAAACCATAAAAATCTTTCATGTCTGCCGTAGCATCATCACCTGCAAACACCTACCAAATATTTAAGGCACATAACCAACCACAACCATAATAACTACACCAAAAAACCTAACAGATAACACATCTCCAGGATATACCAACCATATCAACATAAAGCCAAGCATATACACTAATACCGAAAAATTATAGCATTCGAACGAAATGTATCATCTGCTCTAACGCAAGTATGCCTAGGTCATGCTATTAACACTGCACACCAAATCAAATGACAAACTCTGACATACTGATCAACAAAAAGTGTCAAATATTTCGACTACTGTATCGACCACCATTCCATCTATCACCAGTTTTATACGTATATAATCAAGCAATGCCATCTCAGCAGCCAACCAAATATTCCAATCATAAATCCCAACCATGCAATCATAAAATCCATACCATCAATATAATCAGGTATGCCACCCATACAGAATTAGTTCGCAGGTTCATATACCAAGTTATAACATCCAATCATACTAACCAAGCATACCAGCCAAGAATTGTGTCCCTCTCGTACGAATCAAACATGCAATGAAACCATAACACTCATACAAACTAATCATGTGATTAAACCATTCTGACCACACCATCAAAGTTACGCTCTTTACATACCACCATACCAACCGAACATGTGATCAGGCCATGCCATATCAACATAGCAGCCATTCCTACCACACAATCAGATTAACATTATATCAACCAAACAGTCAGTCAGAAAGTATTTAAAGAAATTCCCTAAATAGGACCAGGCCGCGGTGGCTGAGCGGTTAGCCTGCTCGCCTCCCACCAAGGCGAACCGGGTTCAATCCCCGGCCGGGTCACTCCCGGATTTTCGCATGTGGGAATCGTGCCGGACGATTTTCTCGGGGATCTCCCTGTACTCCCGCTCTTTCATTCCGGCGCTTCTCTATTCTCGCTTCATTCACCCTCGTCAGCTCTCAAGACCTCGCTGTTGAGAGCCGCCCAAAGCTCTTCATTCTCTTCACTCATTAGTAGAAACCTGAAGAATTCGCGGATTCATTTTGGGACACGCTAGAATTCAAAAGACATTTATTTATAAAAAAATTTAGCCATTGGCCCATGCGGTATTTGACGCTTCCTGGAGAACGCTGGTCCAATCGTCGCCTTCCACTGTGACAGCAGGCAACCAACGTGCAGTTTACGTTGGCATATTTGTACATAATACTGTAGGCTATTATACTCCATTGTCGTATGTAAATAACGCAAATATCACTGTTCATTGGTTGCTTGTTGTATTAGCGGAAGACGGTGATTCGGTCTGCATTTTATTGTGTGTTCGTTATTGGCTCAGAGTTGTCCAGGAGGTGTAAACTAACGGGTGGGCCAATAGAATAAGCAATACGAACGTACGAGGTTTTGAATTCTAGCTTGTCCCGACATGAAACAGCGAATTTTACAGTTCTGTACTCATTAGTAGTACGGCGGTGAGTGAGAACACAGAGACCTAGAGAACCAGTGTTCCTGGAGTAGTGGGTATAAGTGGATCACTTCCAACTCGTATTGAATCGTCTGCAAATGTGTGCCACACCCAGCGTGTAAGTTCTGAGGCGCAGCGGAAGGACACCAAGAGGGCAGGAAGAAGCTCCCTTGNCCCGTCCTCCTCCTCGGCCGAGTATGCCGTCGTCATCGCTCGCAGCTAGCGGTCCCAACACACCACCCCTCGGAGACAAGGTGCACGAGCCGCTAACCGATTACTACAGCCCCCGGGTACTTCATTCGCTGCTTGGAAACACTGAGAAAAAAGGTTTTGTTCAATCAAAAAAAACATGGCTGCGTGTACGTACGCACGCGCGTTAGAAGTTATACTTCTTCGGCGTGACTAAAGGAACATTTTATTACGAATGCTAATAATTTATGTAAGTAGCGAAACGATAAAATGACCGAAAAAAGACATTAAATACAATTAATAAAGGTTTTATTAAAGAACATAATAAAATACTTACAAAAATTAACCTCAAATACTTGAAAACACTTTCAAAATTTTGTTATACAATTTTTGTTACTAAAAATTTTTTCACGACATGATGAAGGTAAAATTAATTAATTATATAAATATATATATATAAACGCAAGGTACACAATATAACACGTGGTTATATTTCAAACCGACAGAAAATCAGTTCATGTAATAAGCAAATTGAAAAACATTTAATTTATATTGGTAATTCATTGTGTGTGTATATATATACTGTGCCAACCTCAAGCATTGATGGGCCAGCAACCTTCGGCTCCATCATATATTCAAGTTGCTTACACTAGCTGAGACGAAGTGTATTTCACGACTACCACAGTAAAACTGAGCTTCCTAACTGGAACCCGGCTGCTTACATACCCGCGCACAGGTACCATTCCAGCCACTGTAACTCACGCATGCAATCTGCTCTACCATCCAACACCAGACGAAATATACTCATCGTCCATACCTCTTACTATAACTCAAGCATACCTCAACCATTCAGTCCACACTGACATTACCAAAAATTTACTTACTGCTCATACTGTCTGCTCTACTGGTTGACACCAGCCAAATATATACTAGTCACTATACCGCCAAAGCAACCAACCATCCATTATAACCCAAGTCATACCAGACCACCCAAAACCCCATCTCCTATAACCAAAGAAAAATACAGTCATACGATTCAACCGTACCACCCAATACACCAAGCACAATATCCATCATAACTCAAGTGTAACAAGCATATATACAGTTGAGACCAGCCCATGACCTAACACCAACTCCCTTGCTCTACCGACAAACACCATATATACTCACCACCCATACCGCCCACTACAACTAAAACATACCCCGACCATTCAGTCGCACAAGCCTTACCAAAAGTTTATATACTGTCCATAAAATTTGCTCTACCGACCAGCACCAGATAATAATATACTTCTTAACATACCACACAACAGTTCACACATATCATACCAAAAAATGTTCGCTGCCCCTACCATCCATTATAGACAAATATACTAGTAACCACACCTGCCAACATGCTGACAAACCATCCATAATAACCCAAATGAAAAAACTCAATCATACTAACCTGCATAAGATGCACCATAAATTACGAATACAAATAGAGTACATATCAGCCCACAACAAAAACTATAATAACCAATGGATACCATACCACCCAATGTACCAGTCATACCCTCTCATATAACCTAAGAAAAATTTAACCATTACCATACCACAGAACTCACCATCCTTACCTTCTGCTATAACTCAAGTATACCAAGCAACCACACAGGTAAGACCAGTCGATAACACTATCATACATAATATCCATAACTTCATGTATACCAGCCGACACCAGCCAAATGTACTAGTCACCATACGACCCAATGATACTCAAAAATACACCAGCCATACTACGTAAACTTACAGTCCATGCCTTACAAAGCCACTTCAAACACCACCACACAATCAACTTCTTCCCATACCACCCACCATACCGACTTACACCAGAAAAATACACTTCGCAACATACTAGCCAACATACCACACAGTCCACATTAATTAAAATATACAAAACAATATAAATCTTTCATGTCTGCCGTAGCATCATCACCTGCAAACACCTACCAAATATTTAAGGCACTTAACCAACCACAACCACAATCAAAACCACAACCACAACCACAACCACAATAACTGCACCAACAAAACCTAACAGGAAACATACCTCCAGGCTATACCAACCATATCAACACGAAGCCAAGAATATACACTAATACCGAAAAATTATAGCATTCGAACCAAAATGTATCATTTGCTCTAACCCAAGTATACCTAGGTTATGTTATTAACACTACACACCAAATCAAATACCAAACTCTGACACAGTGATCAATAAAAAGTGTCAAATATTTCGACTACTGTATCGACCACCATTGCATGTAACATCACCAGGTTATACGTATATAATCAAGCCATGCCATCTAAGCAGCCAACCAAATATTCCAATCATAAATCCCAACCATGCAATCATAAAATCCATACCATCAATATGATAATGTATGCCACCCATACAGACTTAGTTCGCAGGTTCATATACCAAGTTATAACATCCAATCATACTAACAAAGCATGCCAGCCAAGAATTGTGTCCCTCTCGTACGAATCAAACATGCAATGAAACCGCAACACTCATACGAACTAATCATGTGATTAAACCATTCTGACCACACCATCGAAGGTACACTCTTTAAATACCGCCATACCAACCGAACATGTGATCAGGCCATGCCATATCAACATAGCAGCCAGGCCTACCATACAATCAGATTAACATTATATCAACCATACAGTCAGTCAGAAAGTATTTAAAGAAATTCCCTAAATAGGATCAGGCCGCGGTGGCTGAGCGGTTAGCCTGCTCGCCTCCCACCAAGGCGAACCGGGTTCAATCCCCGGCCGGGTCACTACCGGATTTTCGCATGTGGAAATCGTGCCGGACGATTTTCTCGGGGATCTCCCTGTACCCCCGCTCTTTCATTCCGGCGCTTCTCTATTCTCGCTTCATTCACCCTCTTCGGCTCTCAAGACCTCGCTGTTAAGAGCCGCCCAAATCTCTTCACTCACTTCACTCATTAGTAGAGACCTGAAGAATTCGCGGATTCATTTTGGGACAAGATAGAATTCAGAACACATGCGTTTATATATAACTTAAGCCATTGGCCCATGCGGTATTTGACACTTCCTGGAGAACGCTGGTCCAATCGTCGCCTTCCACTGTGACAGACGGCAACCAACGTGCAGTTTATGTCGGCATATTTCTACATAAGACTGTAGAGTCAAGCCTGCAGGTCATTGAACTGGCGAGTTCAATGACCTGTAGGCTATACTCCATTATCGTATGTAAAATAACGCAAATATCACTGTTCATTGGTTGCTTGTTGTATTACCGGAAGGCGGTGATTCAGTCTGCATTTTATTATGGGTTTGTTATTGGCTCAGAGTTGTCCAGGAGGTGTAAACTAACGGGTGGGCCAATAGAATAAGCAATACGAACGTACGAGGTTTTGAATTCTTGCTTGTCCCGAAATGAAACTGCGAATTTTTCAGGTCTGTACTCATTAGTAGTACGGTGGTGAGTGGGAACACGGAGACCAAGAGAACCAGTGTTCCTGGAGTAGTGGGTATAAGTGGATCACTTCCAACTCGTCTTGAATCGTCTGCAAATGTGTGCCACACTCAGTGTGTAAGTTCTGAGGCACAGCGGAAGGACACCAAGAGGGCAGGAAGAAGCTCGCTTGAGGAA
>NQII01003264.1:114223-134450 GCA_002778355.1 Clitarchus hookeri | reverse complement strand
GGCTGCCCGTCTCGACTGGGTGAGCGTCTCCCTCCCCCCGGCGACACACTCACCCGGCCAGGGGTGTGCCAGCCCCCCGGGGCACACAACCGCCAAGCACCTACGTTCACGTCTCCGTACGTAGACACACGTGAACAATTCTCGAGTTTAATTGCCTTTATGTTAGAGACCGGAAAAATTCGCTATTTCAACGACCTGCAGGCTATGCTCTACAGTCTCATGTACTAATATGCCGATATTAAATGCACATTGGTTGTCTGCTGTCACAGTGGAAGGCGGAGATTGGGCCAGCGTTCTCCAGGAGGTGTCAAACACCGTGTGCACCAATAGCTAAAGTTATATCAACACACGTTGTTTGAATTATAGCATGTCTCCAAATGAATTAGCGAATTTTTCAGGTCTCTACCTACAGTCCGTCCACGGTTACTTCACACTTTTCTAAAACCCCGCTAATGTTCCACTTTCAAGCTATTCCTCCGCGTTCTCTCAGCAAATTTTCCGAAACACAGCCAGACAGGAAGCCTTCCCTGGAAAATCCGGCTTCTGTAGCAATCGACTGCTTTTTTGCTATAGTATAGTGGGGAACAACGATTGGGCCTGTAACCTATTTCGTTTCGTGTTTATTATTTGCTGAGCGTCATCCACAAATTTAAACGATGATTTTAGTTTGGTTTAATTAAGTATGGTTTATTTAATTCCTATAAGTTTTAGGCGCTTAATAGTAAAAATGATTATAATAATGACATTTTTACTAACTTAAAATTGTGCAGGTACCTGCTAACAGAACTTGAATAAAGTGATGGTTTGATGGCGTGTTAATTTCACAATAAACGTCTGTGGACAGTCAAAGTCGTGGCCACTACGCGTGTGAAAACGAGCCACTTGTCCTTCTACTCCCATAGGTTAGAGGAAACTGCAAAACCACTCATTCAACTAGTAATGAAGTAAGTTTAGGATGGTTTAAATTATAAAAACACGTGTTCAGCCGCTATCTTAGATTAGTTTACGGGGCCCTGTTAGGTTGAGTGATACTAAAAAATAATGGGCTGAAAACGCGCATGCACAGTAGGTGATAGTAATGGCCGCCGCAAACGGAGTGAAAGTGGTAAATACTTTAATTTTGAATAAGTGGGAGGAAAAAGGATAATATTCCATTTACACTAGTTTTGAGAAAGGGGAAAAAAACTTTTCCCGATAAACTATAAGTTGGATTGAAAACTTCACAGTTAGACACTTAGTAATAGTAGTAAAGAGTATTTCTGCACTATATCTAAGTGAAAAGACGAATTAGGTAACTAAGTAGAAACAATTTTCGGAATGTTATCTTTTTTCCGCCCAATGCACGACGATACATAAAACGTAACGAAAAATATCTTTATATCACAAATACATTGAATATCATTGTATTTACGAACACTGTACTGCATTGAACAACATATTTGATACTTGGGTACATAGTTTTTGTTTGCAATGATGTTTTAGAGCCAGTTCACTCGTCTTTGTTGCTATCTGCAGTGTTTGACGTAGGCTACTGAAGAATCACTTCAGGAATGTCATCCTTTTTCCACTCACCCATTCAATTATAATTGAGATTGACATTAAATTTTGCGCTCACTGATACGATAATAAATTGAATAGTATATGTAGGCAGTTAAATGTTGTAAATAATAGCTGTATCTAATTTTTATAACATTGTAAGTAAATCAAGAAATTAAATTTGGTTATTTTGTTTTTATTAAGGCATCCAGCTATCATGAACTCAGATACGCCACAGGCTATTTCTAGCACTATATTGCCAACTTCCGTGTAGCTTGCAAGTCAAAATAGACAANGAACTCAGATACGCCACAGGCTATTTCTAGCACTATATTGCCAACTTCCGTGTAGCTTGCAAGTCAAAATAGACAAGTTATTCGTTTTTATTGAGCTGGTGAGATGCGAGAATATTTAGTATGTAAACAAACAAAGTTATAATCAGTTTACTGATTTTGCAGGCGTAGCAGGCGCTATATTCACGTCATAGACACTTTGTTACGGCGTCGAATGGGGTAAACAAGTGAAACAGAGGGCGATAGAGGCGTGTGTTCTCAGCATCACAAAGGGACTCAAGGAAGAGCTGTTTGGAGCGTCCACTGTTAAACTTACCAAGGACGAGTAAGCAAAGGAATGAAGTCTTTATATCTATTAATAACTACCCTCAATCCTCCACTGTCTCACCAGACACCGAAATTTATTATTTTATTTAAAGGTGGTAACCTCAGACAATGCTGCCATTGTAATGTAGCGGTAGTTAGTGTAATTCAGATACAAAAATTCGGATCCTAGATTATTTTAAAACGGCGTAGATATTCAGAACAAACTACATGACTTAGTCACAGAAGTATATTTAAAAAAAATTGCATCCAGCTTTCCCTCCTTGTTCTGAATGAGACATGCCGTTAAATTCTTTGCTTACGGCAAGACGTCATTATTTTACCAGTTCTGCTTGCCGGCCTGTCTAGGACATCAAACTTTGCGTATGGTTCTAGTAAGAAACAATTGCCTACATCTAAATACTGCTCTATAATATTTGCTAGTGTCTGTTGAGGAATAGCTTTTAATTAAAATGTATTGTCCGTTGACATTTACAGTTTCCCATTGAACGCTTCGAGGTCCGCGCGTATTTACCGGCATTCAAGACACGTTATAAGTTAGTTCTCTTGGTGCACCACTGCGTAAATACTGGTAATGTTGGTATACGTATTCCCACTCACCACACCGTTCTGTTTCGAGACAGGATACAGTCCAAAGCACTGTAGGATCTTCCAGCTTCTTTGATTGGCTAAAAAAGGTTCTGGCCCGTGTTATCCGTTTGCGCACGAATCACGAATGTTCAGTGTCGGAGTTACTTAGTCCTGTCACCGAACCAGTTTCTGCCTGTGCGCACCAGCAGCCAATGGAGGTACAACAACAGCTGAGGTGTTTATATAGCATTGAAATCTACTGTGTGCTCCGATTTTTACGCGAAAAGTCACTGGCCCTAGTTATCAGCCACTAGCGTGCAGGGTTGATTTTGTCCCAAAACAAATTTACTTTATTGGGAAAGAGGATTTATAATCAGTCGTGTTCTTTGAAATGGATCATTCAACTGAGTTTTTCACCCCGAATATCTTGCGAACCACTGAAGGTATCGAAATTTTGATTTCAAATTCTTAAATGACAGTACATGGCTCATAAAAAGACCGTCTACGTCTGTTCCGAGGTGTAATTAAGTACCGTTATATCGATATCAGCTTTGGTTTTTTTTTAAATGGGAAGACAACCATTTTCTTCCAATAGCATAACAAGCTATTAAGCGGCGAGGTCAGTGGCGGGATTAGTTATGTATAAATATGAAGTTTACAGTACTTTCGTGTTAAAACCGAGCGTTAGTATTATATATTATACAGTAACATGTAAAAAGTTTGCTATAATTTACTTGAATACAAAAATAATAAGATTGGAAACAGTTAGTTTCCAATTAATTGTTTGTATAGTTACCTTTATTTTTATTTTAAACAAAGAGGCAGGGTTTCCAAATGTTTCGTGCGAACACCCTAGCCTGCCCCAACCCCCTGACATTTGCCGTTGCGAGCCAGACAACCTGACATTTCCAACGAGCGTTTCTCACCTGCGGTTAATTACGACTTGGCATTTCCTTAATTTTCCGCGAGACGTCCTGACGACCCGGAAACCTGCTATCGCGTCGCTCCTCACAGCGAGCTGAAGGATCTGTACTCGATCTCCGTTGGCAACGGAGCACTGCTTTACACGTTCCGTGTGCGAATGACGACCACGGAGCACAGAAAGGCGAAATGCACAGAAGCGAAACGGGCGCGTGTGCCTCGAACTTCGACCACAAGTCCTAAGAAAATCGTTTCCACGCCATAGCACCTGCGTTCCCGGCCGGGTCACCGGATACTCGCGTGTGGGAATCGTGACGGACGATGCCGGCTGGTCGGCGGGTTCTCTCGGGAATCTCCGGTTCCTCCCCCGCCCTTTCATTCCGGCGCTGCTCCTGTTAAGAGCCGCCCACATACACTTCGCTCGCTCACACCGCCTGCAGCACGTTGCCGGACTCTCTAACTGGCTTCTACGTACTGTGAGTATTCTCCTATTAGCTGGACTGTCGGCTGGTGAATAGGTTACCAGTCGCTGATTAGTGAATGGCGTCCCGACATTTTGTTGGCCAGTGACGTCATTTTGGCGAGCGCGACTGGAAATCGCTGTATGAAAGCGGCTGTTTCACCTCCGTGTTCGTAAGTACTCTGCGTGAACTCGCAGAATTTTCGCGTGTCTGCGTCACCTGTAAGAAGGTCACTTCTACCACAGGTTGGGGAGATCGGAGTTTAAAGTTTGACAAAAGGGGAAATTTTCGCATGTGCGCCGGATTTTCTATATCAAAAATCTTAAAAACGTTAAAAACAAAATAATTGCTATAATCACTAATCAAATGTAAAATAGCATCGTGAATATGTAAAATATTTATATTTTATTATTCGCGTAGCTTGAAATTTTAATTAAAAGTTACCTTTGGGAACACCGCACAGCTATTGGCGGAAATTTTCCCAATGCCAAACTCTCCCGTAAGAAATCACGTTCAGTTCCGAACCTGTATTAGAAATAACCGTTCCTGTAATAATGCAAGTCTTCAGAGCTCTGCCAACCGTTTCCGGTTCCGGTGACGTATGGCGAGTCCTTAGTGGACGCGTGGACAACAATAATCGCGGCTAAAGTGCAGTATCCTGCGGAGCAGTGACGNGGTGCACGGGGCCCCATACTATATAACCCTCGCTCTGCTAGCACGTGGAATCGCCCAGGGCGTGTATTCAGACTAGACACTGTAATCGAACTGCATATAGGAATGAAACGTGAACGCATGGAAAGTCTAACCCATTATCCAACAAACTCACCAAATTCTTTCTGAATTTTTAGTTTCTGGTAGTATAAACCCGGGCGACTCGACGTTTTTTTTTTTTTTTTTTTTACCAAGTCAACTTTACTCTTATACGTAGTTTCAAATGATTCTGTCTTCTTTAGGATACGTTTTATAATTAGCTGAGTGAATAAGAGAAGTGTCAAAGAAGCCGTAATCAGGTTGTAAAATTACCCGAAAGCGTATCTGTGCTCGTGGTATGACCCCTGTAAGAGTAATGTGAGGTTTCTGCAGCTGCCGTATCACTTTCTGGACATCTGCAACAAGCGGCATGGTAACACAAAAGAAACATTATCTTCTGGTTTGCTTTTAACATACGAAATAACTCGGTTCCAACCCTTTGATCAGGATATCAATACGTAAAGACGATAGCCATAAATCGAGCCGACCTTTTTTAATACCTCTATACGTTTTGCGTTTTTTTTTTGCTCTAAGATTCCGAATTTTGTTTACATAAACCTTTAGTAGTCATCGAATGGACTACTTCATAGAAAAGTTTATAACCAAAAGTTAAAATAAATTCTACTGTCGTAATTTTGGCTAATTTGGTTAAAATGGTGATATTTAGGCTATTTGTGAACATTTTCTGAATGTTTCAAATAGCAAATGTGTTTAAAAGTGGTAAATGTATGTAATTGCCAGATGGTACTTGGTATCAAAGATCGCAAGAAAGAGACGCTATTTGCTGAGCCATAGGCCCCTACAACTTAATTTAGTTCTCTACGCATTTTGGTGGGTTTGTTATATTGTCTGCTTATAATGTTCTTATTAGTGATAAGTAAGATTACTATTGAGCGCTGTATTTTCCTTCTTACTTTTAAGTGCTAGCTGTTTTGCATCGTTTCCCATTACCTGTCCCGCGCGAGCGAGCGAAAGAGGACAGAGTATTGACGTGATAAGCGGACAGCGAGTCTCAAAAGAATGTTCGAAGGATATGCGAGCGATAATCCTACAACGGTTTTGATTTACAAAGGCGTGCCGCCGCGATAAGCCTATCGCGGCTCGCGCTCTTCTGACTTTCGGTGGATTGAATTTCTCCGTTCATCTGAAAGAATTTTCTGGTTCATTGGTATCGCCTCTCTCAGCGTCTCAGTGTGCGGGGAACGCTCCAGATCTTGGCCGCCCCTAGATTATTTAAGCCGCGACGGCCTCCGAGACGGCAGTTTATGGGAGTCGGGAGTTCGGGCGATTGTGCGATTGTAATCGATAGACGACGAGCTCTGTAGAGCAACGAGTGACGACGGAAATGACCAGCGGGAGTAAAATCTGCGGACTGCGAGCATCGGTGAAGTGAAGAGTGCGACTGGCAGGCGGGACTAATGAACTGGATGCGTGAGTGTGAGACATTTAAAATGATGACAACAGACAGACTGAACCTGTGTGAATAATGAGTGAGAATTAAGTGACTATAATCAATATAAAGGCTTTTAGAAGGACTTTAATAAGACTTGAGATAGGCATTTAATATTGCGCTCACTGAGAATAATAAGAGTATTAGTGGAGATAGATAGTGCAATGTTGTAAATAATCGCCGTGTGAATAAATTAAAATCAACATTTGTTTTTTAATTTATTTATTTTTTCCTACCTCCATCCCTCACGAACTCGAATACGCCCCTCTGGCACCTTGTAACATTATAAACACAAAGTTTATCCAAAGAATATATCTTAGTTTTAAATGTTGCAACATATGTGTTTATTTAAGAACGTGTATTAATAGAGATCGGAATTCATTTTCGCGAAATAAGTTCCACGCAAGCTAGACTTCAATATTCTACATGCTCACCTGTGGTTTTATTTTGGTTATTGGCCACGTGTATTTGTGAGAAGACAATTTCTACCGGATTGGGCCAATCAGAATTAAGTTACTCGACACTGATGGTCCGTGATTCGGAGGGCAGACACATTAGGCACTTGAAAGTCAAAATCATTCTCTCACAAGGTGAATCTGAAGTAGTGTGTTTTGAAGGACAGCTAATTGTTAGCGCCACCTGTTTTTTGCGAAAAGATTCACGCGGAGGCTAGACTTAATGTCCTAAGTGCACACTTGCAGTTTTCATTTGACTATTGGCTGGTTGTCTTTGTGTAAAGACGGTCTGTTACGCGTGTGAGCCAATCAGAATTAAGTTTCTCCGATTACTGACCGTCCGTGATTCGCTAGCAGACAGATAAGACGCGTGACCATCTGAATGATCAAATCACGAAAGTGGTTCTGAACTTAAGTGCGTTGGAACACAACTTGTCCTGAAATATTTTCGCGAAAAATAGGCGCCCCTACTAATCGTGAAATATTTTCGCAGAAAAAAAAAAAGAAGCTTCCATAAACAAGTTTGTCGAGTATAAGAAAAATTCTGAAGCGTTGCCTACAAGTCACTGATACCGCGAAGTTTCCCGATCTCTATGAATGAAATGAGTCACGTGTCTTACCACTAAGGATAGGAGAATTTCGTGAGTTCATTGGCATGTAGGCTAGACTCCACAGTCTTGTGTATACTGGAGACTTAGACGTCTGCTCATTGGCTGCTGCCCCAGAGAGTAGCCAGTGTTACCCCACACCTGGCAGTATGGGATTCGCTACTTGTTCCCTCGCGAGTCTGCTATTGGCTCAGAGGCGCCCAGGGCGTGTTTAACTGTGATCCAATTGCAAAGGTGATTTCACTGTATATGTGTTAGATGTCTGTCTCGTCCCGAAATGAATTCGCAGAATTTCCCTATCCCTACTTATCACTATGTGGAATGTGCACATTTACACCTACGTTTAATTAGCGGTAGAAGTTAGGTGTCTGTTCCGTCATGATAGTAACCTCGGTTTAGTTGGTCTCGGAGTTGCCACTTACACATTCCTATTGGTTCAAACCACAAATGAGATGTTTATTCCACTATGCAGCGTTCGTTATTGGTTAGCTCTCAACAAATGAAATGCTGAGTTGACTTTGTAATTTTTTTTTTTAAAGAGTGTATACAATATATACGAATACAACGTCTCGTCTTCGCTTAGACCCCGATATTTCACGAATTCGTTAGGAGGAAAGTAGACTTGAAACAACATGAACAACGGATGAACAACACAGTAAACAAAGGCTGGCGGCCCATGTATGTATAAGCCTCTGAAGTTAAGCCTGTTGTCGTATCAATTCGCAAAACACTCGGGGCTCCAGCAATAAGACAAAACGTTTTTTTTTTTTTTCATAATAAAAGTTGATGTAACGAGAATGATTACATACAATTTTGACTAATCCATTCAGACCCAATGTGCACAATGGCGTACATTACGCACGGGTAGTTAATTTTTGTCTGCACCGCACACTGCGAATCCCAATGACTAGAGTCCGAAAAAATCCGCTATTTCAATGACCTGTAGGCTATGCTCTGCAGTCTTATGTACTAATATGCCGATATTAAATGCACATTGGTTGTCTGCTGTCACAGTGGAAGGCGGCGATTGGGCCAGCGTTCTCAAGGAGGTGTCAAACACCGTGTGCACCAATAGCTAAAGTTATATCAGCACACGTGTTTTGAATTATAGCATGTCTCAAAATGAATAAGCGAATTTTTCAGGTCTCTACCAATGACCAATGATCTTACCTGTGGGTAAATTATTTACAAACCGTCTTCTTGGTCTAGTTCATAAATTGTTCGTATTACTGCAGCCGTAAATATTGGCTGTGACAACGAAACGAGTGTTGTGTCGAGCCGACTTGAGTACAGCACGCGTCATAAAATGTTTGGTTTGCATCACCTGAAACCTTATATTAAAGTGGGATCTGCAAATCAAGAGGAACATTGGAAATACACGTGCGTTAGTTTTATCCTCGGGGGCGTAGGAATTTTCGCAGCGCGTGGTGTCGGGCACAGTGGTTTAGCGACGTGCTTGTGGCACCCCTGGCTCGCTGCGCCAGCCTGTACGTTGGACTCCAGCGAAGCGCGGGATGTACCGCTTGTGTGCACACGGCCCGCCCTCCCCTTGTCTTCCGCCCGCTCCAGCTTAATGACTGGCCTCCCGCCCTTGTCCTTCGCTTTCCCGCCAAGTCCTTCTAGAACCTTCTAGTACGCGCCTGCGTACACCTCGGCCGCTTGCCGACACTCTTCACACGGGAGCTGGTATAGTCTGCTCGCGGTTTCTTCACACTTTTTGAATCAAGCACTTAAAAAATCACCCCATGTATGTCGTGTTTTGTTGTTTCCTAAAAGTCTTACGTTATACACCGAAGAGCCAAAAACAAAAAAAGACAAAAACTGGTACACCTGCCCAATATCGTGTAGGGCCCCCGCGAGCTAGCAGGATTGCCGCAAGACGACGTGGCATGGACTCTACTAACGTCTGAAGGCATGCAGGAGGCATTGAAATCTGCACCAATTTGAGAAAGGGTCGCACGTCTGTCACGTTTAATGATTCTCGTCAGTCGTCGTTTGTCCCGTTCGTTCACGATCTTTTCCCGGCCGCAGAAATGTTTAAGATTTGACGTTTTCTTTCCGGATTCCCGATATTCGCGGTACACTCGTGAAATGGTCGCACGCGAAAATCCAAATATCATCGCTACCTCGGAGATGCTATGTCCAATCTCACATAATTCTTGATAACCTGCCACTGTAGCAGCAGTAACCGATCTAGCTGCCGACCGCATCGCGTTACTCTGATTGGTTCCATACCTCNTTTTTTTTTTTTTTTTTTTGGCTCTTCAGTGTATATAAATTATAACTTTTCATTTATAATTAATACGAATAAAAAAGGGAAAAATATGCGTATTGGCAATACCTCGTAAGAAATAGTTCTTATACAAAATATTATGTAACTGAGTGAGCGCGAATGCAGTTTGTTGTCCCTTCGGTGAGATTTTCTGGACTCGGTTAAGCTTTGTTTGCATGAGGCGGAGGGACATCCTGGAAGCATAATTTTAGCAGGATTTCAGATAAGTGTGAAGTAGTTGTGAATGAACTATAGAGGTAGTTCACGGTAAAATGAGAACTTTTAAAATCAAACTTCGACAAAAAGTCACTGGCCGTTAACTGCATTTACGTTATCGCACACACTAATACGCATGCTCTCAGTTAAGTTGGCAGCGAATTAAGTAAAATAGTTCCGAGACATAAAGTTGTGTTGCGGACGTAATGCTTAAAGTTATGGCAAACTAAGTTGGTGTATGGTTGCTTTATGCACAATGGACTATGAATTGGCGTATTAGTTACACTTTCAGATTTAAAAAAAATTACGTTTTCGTTTGACTGACGCTCGAATAAAGTGAAGAGGTCCATGACAATGTAAACGTTAAGCTGGGTTTACAATAGAAAAATTAAGCGTTACACTACGCGTTATTTCGTGTGCAGAAGAACTGAAGGTGTGTTTGTTATCTTTACGTATTGGTTTCCGATGGAACTTAGCAGGTTGTCTGCGTTGTTGGGATTTCCTTAAGTGTTAAAATAAAAAGTTATATTTTATATCTTGAGCGAAACTTGTGAGGCGGCGACCAATCAGATCAAAGTAGTCTGTGTTTTTTTTGGCAGGAAACTGTTATTTACAGTAATATGAGAATAAAAAATATTAAAAAGGCGTTTATGTGCACACGTTTACAATTATATTTGTTCACAAAAAAAACTGCTCTAATAGAAAACGTCGGCTTTGAAGTACGATTTTTTTAAATATAGTTGTGATATACTAGGTTAGGCTTAGGAACAAAAGTAAACATTACAGGCTTGTTGCCGGTTTCCGTTGGCTGAAATTAAGAACCAGAACATTTATTGGAAACTACAAATTCCATGTACCAGGTCATCGCTTATGCACAATTATTAATGCGCAATTCTTTATTGTAAACCCAGTTTTACATTTGCGGGAACGATAAAACATAAAGAGAAAAGTAGATCTTAGGCAGGGCTATCAAAAGTGCTCGATCAAACCGTGGACAGTATATAGCAGGCCAGAAACTCAGGTATGGACTGGAATCGCCTGTGAGTTCGATGACCTGTAGCTGAGAGACTTCACTCTTCCACACGGCCGAGCCACAGAACACTTGTCGCCGTCTGGCCACTGCGAAGGCGCACGATGGCGTAGCGAGGTTTGGGAGCTCGACAGATTAAAATAAAATAGAGGTATTTGGCGTGTCCTAGGCTTAGAAGACTGCTAAACTAAAACCTACGTGCGCGCATCGAACGACTGTTCGCTTTACCCCAAGGCACTGAGCTGACGAGCAGTCTCTCTCTCTCTCTCTCTCTCTCTGTGTGTCTCTCTCTCTCAACTCGCCTTATAGGTAGAGACCTGAAAAATTCGCGAGTTCAATGACCTGTAGGCTATACTCCATTGTCGTCTGTAAAATAACGCAAATATCACTGTTCATTGGTGGCTTGTTGTATTAGCGGAAGACGGTGATTCGGTCTGCATTTTATTGTGTGTTTGTTATTGGCTCAGAGTTGTCCAGGAGGTGTAAACTAACGGGTGGGCCAACAGAATAAGCAATTCAAACGTACCAGGTTTTGAATTCTAGCTTGTCCCGAAATGAAACCGCGAATTTTTCAGGTCTCTACTTATAGGACTTCCAGCGGTGACCATTTTTAGCCTACTTTCGGAGCGAAAGTTAGGCTTACGCGATCACTTTACTGTCTGTGTGTGTGTGTGTGTGTGTGTGTGTGTGTGTGTGTGTGCTTTGCGTGTGTGTCCCCCTTAAAACTTTTGAACGGGTGAACCGAATTTCACCAAACTCGGTACGCATATAGTACTTACTAGCAACATCTGACTTTTTTAGTTTTCGACCACGCCGGGTGCTGCTTACTTTCAAAATGGCGATAGTTAAAACATTGATGAATCTGTTATATATCAGGAACGATCCAACCTATTTGAACTGAATTTTATATGTTTGACGGAACATCATGTAAGCAATGAATTCTGAAATTAATATTGTTGGTAAGCCATTTTTAAAGATAGGGTTACACGAAAAAATCAAGCTTTTAATTAATATCTCGAGAACTACTGAACCGATTCCCACCAAATGTGGCACGTAAGTAACAATATGGTAGGTCATGTAAACATTTGCAATTTAAATTGATTGGACAATCATTTTTAAAATGGTGGCGGTACAAATATTTTAGGTCTATGTGGTATAGGCCTATCTACCACACCGTTCCACCAGTTTCCACCAAATGTTGTATGCTGAAAGTGTATATGACGAGCATCATATATGCCAACAGATAACAACTTTTGTACTCCATTTTGTAACATAGCATAACATGGATAAATAAAGATTTCTTCACATCTCGGGAAACAATAAACCGAATCTTTCCTAATTAGGTGAATAAGTTGTACTACTATAGGCCATGTTAACTGTATGTTTTAATTGGACGTGATACTTGCCTTCAAAATGACGACCCTGTAAATATTTCAGGTTAGTAAACCCTATCATTAAAAACATAGAGTGAACTACATCCAGAGTTGATACGAAGCATCCTCCGTACTGGAGTTGATTGCACGCAATTTTATGGTACGAAGTTTCCTGGGTTCGAGTTCCGGGTAAGGCACATGTGTATTTGTAATTGTGTCACTACTGTTGCATATGTTTCTGGTCCCAGTTGTATAATGATATTACTGTCAACGAGACGTCAAGGCCTACCACCTACTCTTTTAAGAACTTAATTAAAATGGATTTGCACACATGTAAAGGAAAGTAGGCTCATTTGTTATATCGGCAACTTTCTTGTTTGTGGTGTAGCAATTAAAGCAAATGTGTGCTGCATGTCACTATGATATGTTAAGTAGCCTGTATCGAAAGTTTTATACCTAGAAATTATCATGAAAAACTCATATTATACTTTGATCGCTATAAAAAAAATATTGACGTATTAGAGTCTGAAACAGAAAACGTAAGGTACTACTCGGTCGTCGAATATTTCTTAAATGCTGTTCGTAAGCAGACGCATGCATAAAAATTATCGTGAAAAACTCGTATAATCATTTTATCGTTATCAAAAAATACATATCAAAGACTGAAACAGAAACAGAAAAGAAGGTTGGACGTGGATTATTTCTTAAATGCTTTTCGTAAGCAGACGTCGCTAAAAAATATAGAGCCGCTTTTAAATGACGACTATACGACTGACGAGGACAGACGGCGCCCTTAAGTGCAGATGTGAAATAGCTGCTTACACCGAGAACTCCAGCAGCACACGCCAGAAAAATGGCGTCGCTGGCCGGCAAAATTAGGTAACGTCAGAGCCACGGTGGTGTAGTGGTCAAACTACTCGCCTCCCACCAAGGCGAACCGTGTTCGACTCCCGGCGGGGCTGCTTCCAGATTTTCGCATATGGGAATCGTGCCGGATGATGCCGTCAGTCGGCGGATTTTCCCGGGGATCTCCAGTTTCGCCGTCCTTGCATTCCGGTGCTGCTCCATACTCCCCTCGTTTCACCCTCGTCGGCTCAAACCGCGCCGCTGCGCAACACCGTTCGACAATCGGCGCCTGGTGATTTACTCGCCAAGAGGCAGCACGGTCGATACATACGGGACCTTTCGCAAGCATGCAGTAGCCAATCTGACACGAGACAAGTTCCCAGAGCCAATCAGGAAACGGGTACGGCACATCAAAGGATCCGCATGCCGTGTGAGTCCGCCCGTCACAGGTCGTCCTGCACCGTGTAACGGCGACTGCAGATACCACCTGGTACTGCGGAAGTGCTCTCTGACGCACCGCTGTGCACCTGTGCTCGTGGCAGGTTGTCTACTTAGGAGTCTCCATTCCCCCATTCTTTGTCTACTTAGGAGTCTCCATCCCCCATTCCTTGTCTACTTAGGAGTCTCCATCCCCCATTCCTTCTCTTTCCTAATTTTTTTGTTTGAGGTGGCTACTGAAGACACGGGAGGGGACGTGCACAATTTCGCACTTCACCCTCCACCAGAGTTATGGTACCTCCCACAGTTCTGGTCACGTTCAAGAACAACACCAGCAACGACCGAATGAAAAAAAAAAAAGCTCTCCCCCCTCCCTTTTTAATTTAGATGTAAGAGCGCTACTCAAGCCGTGACATGGCCAAACACGACAGTCAGTTCACAACCACAGACTTAAGATGAGGTAGACCGATATTTCGCCTTCTGCGCATGTACCCAACGTTAACTTACTCCAGACCAATAAAACTGTCAACAGTGATGAACGTGTTTGTTTATATCCTGTTTTTTGGAAAACACTAGCACTTTTATATGAATAAAATACTTTTTACCATGTTCAGTTTAATAAAACAGTATCACAAATTGGTTAGAGGAAGTGTACAAACGCTTGCAAAGCACTTGTTTACGTAAACTGTGTTCTAACCTCAAATCCTTTTCACTATGAAAGCCAGGTTCATCGGGGTCGTACGACATCTCGTCATATCATTGCGTAGTTTTGAACAAAAATAGTTACCACGATTTACGCCCCAACCCTCGTATATGGTTCGTAATATTAATTAATTAAATTTTATAACTAATATACCTAGAGTTTCTATTATTTGTTTCGAGAAATTTTATTTGTATGCATGAGTTCATAAAATACGTTCATAGATAATGTTGACGCAAATAGTTGGGTTACAGGGTTTTTTTTTTTTTTTTTTTTTTTTTAAGACGGTAATGTTTTGGCGTTTGTGTGCGGAAAGTATACGTATCACACTGTGCCTGCGGACGAAGTTCCAGTCGGCAAATAAACACGGGATGTTCCGGCACCCGGAGGTTTGAGAGGCAGGTGTGACGTCAGGGAGGTCACGTGCGCCAATCAACAATCGCGTGTACCTGGACATGTCCGCGGACAATGCCGATTGTAGACGGGGGCCGCCTAGTCTCGCCGTCGAGGCCACGCGCGGAGGCTGTGGATGCTACTTAACACCGCTGCAGATGAGCTCTCCCTTTGTACCGGGAAGAACAACTTCCGCCTACGGCAGGTGCTCGCCCGACACCCGACACTCTGCTCCCGCCGGGAGTCGAACACTTTCGTGTTTGCGTTGAGACACACACCTGCCTCGCGAGCACATTCTCCAGTTACTGGAGAGACACGTGCTGTCCGTAAATTAATACTCGACACTGCCGGAAGAATGTTTAACACTAACTTGGAGGGGGGAAGGCGACATGCATTTTGGATATTTATTTCTACCTATATGAAATTGTCTGATGCATTGTAAAAAGCACAGTATTTGGGGTGTTAATATTTAGCCACTCTTTTTTAAGGACAATGTTGGTCATGTTATTTTGAAAACAAGTTTATTGTACCTAAAAAAATTTATGGGAATTTTTATTTTAATAGAGATATTTAAAACAATGCTAATGTAGCACAATTTAATTTTAATTTTAAAGATTGGGAAAGTAATAAAAAATAAGATCCACAAAATAAGCATAAGAAAACTAATCTTCAAAATCACCCCCCTCTTTCATGAAAAAAAAAAAATTATTTGCATTTTGTCCTCTATAATGACGGTTGAATGTCAATTAGGAATGAATTATCTTAACTGAATGGCAACGAAATATATTTCCTGACTTCAACAGATAACTCGAGAACTTACATGTGCTGAACGAGGGGTATGGGAATTTCTGTTGCGTGAAGGTTTTCTCAGAGTGCTCCTGTAATAAAGTTATTTTTTCTTATAAACAGTACCCTAACAACTCAATGAGGAGTGCAACACGCAAAAAGGAAGGGAACAAGCAACTTGAAATAAAATAAAGAAAATAACGTACCTGATAATCTGATTTCGGTTACGTCTAACAGAGCGTGAACCGCTAATGCTAAAACAACCTACAAATTATATGCGGCCCTGTCGCTGAAAGTCTCTACATATGGTTTTCAGTGACGAGGATGATTCAACTCGCATAAGATATGATGTTACAACGCTCAGGCTGATACTTAAACATAACGTGAAATGCCCTTTAATGGTCTCTATTATGTCCATCCCTACCGATAAGTTAGACACAATAATATTTTTACTAAATTATCTGTAGTCACTGACCAGAAAACTGTAGGCACGCAATTCGCCAATCAGCGCCTGGTAACCTACTCGCAAGCCGGCAGCCTAGCCAATGGGGAACATTTGGCGGCATGCAGTATCCAATCAGACAAAATGCTCATTTCCATAGCCTCGCGCAGCAAATCACAGAACGGGTACGCCCACATCAAAGAAACCGCCATGCTATTTCGTCTCTGTTTACGTATATACTCTGTGACCACGAGTAGTTTCTTGCTTTTCAAACCGGCGCGACAGTTTCAGAACTCAGTTCCTGCAAAGAACAACTCATCTGATTGGCGTGCGTGCAGCTATTACGTTCGGAGTGAGAACTCTTCCAGCCACAAACGTAGAAGTAATGGAGTTTTGAAATACGTTCAGTCATAAAAATTTTCTTAGAAAACATTAGTAGCCCCGCGTAATATGAAATACAACCCTCTTAAGATTTTGTATTGATTTCCATCTCGTAACTAGACTTCCAGATTTGATAATGAAAATCAAAACTTCTTATAGCATACATAAGACTTAACATAATTTATAAAGTGTGCATAATTACACATATATCCGTAGTTTCCAATGTGGTACAAAAAATATTAAATTATGTGAGAACTTTCGATTATGGTTTCACTTCAAAGTAATAAAGAGATGTCCCCCGTGTCTTTACAGGATCCAGTTTTAAATATTGTGTTCAGGCATTAAATTCTGGCGAAATAAAAGTGAATACTAAATGGCGGGACTTGGCCACCTTAAAACTATAGAGCAGCGTTTCCTAACCTTTGTCAGCCACGGACCCCTAGGAAATCAAGCACAATTTTTAAGGACCCCTTTATATAAAAAAACAGCATGTTCGTCGTGCTAAGTAAGCGTAGCGATTACCAGACACCTGGTGGCATTTATTTATTATTGTTAAATGGTCCAGANGGCCACCTTAAAACTATAGAGCAGCGTTTCCTAACCTTTGTCAGCCACGGACCCCTAGGAAATCAAGCACAATTTTCAAGGACCCCATTTATGAAAAAAAAACAGCACGTTCGTCGTGCTAAGTAAGCGTAGCGATTACGAGACTTTCGGTGGCATTTATTTATTATTGTTAAATGGTCCAGAGATGAGACTCCGGACCCCCAGGGGTCCGCGGACCCCAGGTTAAGAAACACTGCTATAGAGGAATCATGACTAATGCCTTTCCACAAGAACACCTTTAAGAGGATTCATTTAATCTGATGAACCATCACACAGTACACTATCTTACCGAGCGAGGTGTCACAGTGGCAAACCTTCGGACTCGCATTCGGGAGGACCTCGGCTANATTTATTTATTATTGTTAAATGGTCCAGAGATGAGACTGCGGACCCCCATACATATACTCGCGGACCCCCAGGTTACGAAACACTGCTATAGAGGAATCATGACTCATGCCTTTCCACAAGAACACCTTCAAGAGGATTCATTTTATCTGATGAACCATTGCACAGTACACTATCTTACCGAGCGAGGTGTCACAGTGGCAAACCTTCGGACTCGCATTNATCTGATGAACCATCACACAGTACACTATCTTACCGAGCGAGGTGTCACAGTGGCAAACCTTCGGACTCGCATTCGGGAGGACCTCGGCTAGATTCCCGGTCCGGCCATCTTGGTTTCTGTCTTCCATGGTTTCCCCGACATCAATCCTGGAGAATGCTGGAATGGCTTCTTATTACAAGCCATGGCCGATTCCTTTCCCGCGGCCTGTTTCTCTGAGCAACTTGGTCCGTCTCTGATGACCTCGTAGTCAACGAGACGTTACGGATCCCGCCCGCTATAAGTGTTACATTGGCGCACGATACAAGTACGCCATCGCCGCTACGCGCAGGGCTTTGAACTAGCGTGCAGTGTTCTCGTAGTGCTGCGTGTACCTATGTCGCTTTCAGCTGTGAGCCTATAATTTTATTGATGAAAAGCCTGTAGCATAGTTCGGTACAGGCTACTGTCGTAGTTCGGCTCGTGTCCGGTTGGTATGTTTTATGATAGGGCAGTCTGAAAAAAGCTGTTTTTATCTGTATTGAAGGTCTCCAAAATAATATTTACAGCATGCGTGGTAACTTTATAAAGTACCATTTCTTCTTCGTCTTTTGGTATGTAAACATACAGGAGATCTCTTAATAGTTTCGTCAGAAAACCAGGATTGCAAACACTCCGCAACGCAGTTCAGGCGACAGGCAGACGGAACCCTCAAGTCCTACATATAGTCTGTCTCATGTAAGTTGGCGAGATTCTGACAGTTCTACGAAAGTAGCGCCAGTGTTTACTTTTCGTTTATGCATCCTTTCGCCATCAGCTGGTGCGTCAAGTGGAGGCTGTATTTTTTATCAACACGCCTTCAGTTAATCCACTTGACATTGTATTGTAATGCTAAACAAATTTTAAGATATTTTAGACTGACATCTGTCTAAAAAAAATTAGTAGGTTATAAAAGTAAAAATATAACACGATGCAAAAAATTAAATATTTGCTAACTCTTTTTTAATTTGTCTGAGACAGCGGATTTCGGTTAACATTTGCGAGACGGTAGTTGTAGCTATTATCACACTTTGGACGTTATAGCTAATATATTCGNGCGGATTTCGGTTAACATTTGCGAGACGGTAGTTGTAGCTATTATCACACTTTGGACGTTATAGCTAATATATTCGGGTTGGAAATATGTGACGTGGAATAACGTTAGAATTGCTTAAAAACTATTCAAGCGTGTCCCACGTTCTTCGTTAACATAGAAACAACGAAATTGGTTTTCGGGAGAACAATATGGCGTATAATTTACGTAGACGAACGATAACCGGCCAAATAGAAATTACTAGTACTCAAAATCACTGTACACGAAATACATGTTACTTTAAAAATTATGCAGAGCTCGCGGAAAAACAAAACTATTGGTATCTGTACGTAAATCGGGTTAGCAAGGATGCTTTCTTCTCTGGCTGGTAATGCTTCGGGAAAGAGCGACTAGATGGCGCGCATGCTGCGACAGAGCGAGGTGAGAGCTGTTTCCATTGCTCAATAGATAGCGTCTTTTAAATGTTGACTGTTCTTCTATTACTGGCACGGAACGACATGAATTTTAAATTTTATTTGGTCAAATTATNGTCTTTTAAATGTTGACTGTTCTTCTATTACTGGCACGGAACGACATGAATTTTAAATTTTATTTGGTCAAATTATTAGAAAAAATAATTCAATAATATTATGCAATATTTCTGTATGCTTTTGGAATTAATATCAAACACGTTTGGAAAGCATGGTTGGAGAGGGGTGATACGACGTGAAAAAGGTTTTTGAAGTTGCGTTAAATTTGGACACGTATCGTTTTATTGTGCATTTCATTTTGAACACCTGTACATTACTACATTATCACGAAGTTTAGTTTGTAACACTAACAACCATTGTTATGTTACCTCGTAAAATAAAATGTATTAATTAATCTAGGAACTCGTTCTCATCGCATATTTTCTGCTTGTCTAATGTGCGTCGGCAGTGCACTCAGAATAGCCAACGTAATTTTAACTTTCGTACATTCGTGCAACAGCTGATACAGGATTTTGTAAATGACACACTGTTTGTTTCGTATACATCAAGTTGTCNTTTCGTACATTCGTGCAACAGCTGATACAGGATTTTGTAAATGACACACTGTTTGTTTCGTATACATCAAGTTGTCGCTCACTGACTGTTAAAATCTCGCCAACTTATACGAGACAGACAATACCAACGTACAGACACTTCATGTTGCGCGATTGTGTGAGTCAAGCACGAACGTTTTGCAGGAGTCAACGTATAAAAATATCTCAGTTAATGTTTTCAGTGGAAAGTCTTGTAATTCTAATAAGAAAAATGGATTTTATTTGTAACGGAAATAATTATTTTACAAACNTTTCGTACATTCGTGCAACAGCTGATACAGGATTTTGTAAATGACACACTGTTTGTTTCGTATACATCAAGTTGTCACTCACTGACTGTTAAAATCTCGCCAACTTATACGAGACAGACAATACCAACGTACAGACACTTCATGTTGCGCGATTGTGTGAGTCAAGCACGAACGTTTTGCAGGAGTCAACGTATAAAAATATCTCAGTTAATTTTTTCAGTGGAAAGTCTTGTAATTCTAATAAGAAAAATGGATTTTATTTGTAACGGAAATAATTATTTTACAAACATATTTGCCATTACTTTTAAAGATTCCGGTTTTATACTTATTGAACTCTGTTCTTTAGGAGAATAGATTTGCTGTTCTAAAAATATTTCTCGTTCTATTACTCAGTATAGTAGCTGAAATTGTTGAAGGGGGGGGGG
>NQII01003264.1:90056-114133 GCA_002778355.1 Clitarchus hookeri | reverse complement strand
CATGTGGGAATCGTGCCGGACGATGCCGCTGGTCGGTGGGTTTTCTCGGGGATCTCCCGTTTCCCCGCCCTTTCATTCCGACGCAGCTCCAATACTCACCTCAAATCACACTCATCGGCTCTCAAAACCTAGCTTTTAAGAGCCGCCCAAATTTCTTCAGTCACTCACTCATTGTTAAGAAATCGCTGCACACTTTACTGGTGGAGTTATTTCCTACCCGGAATGACCATTGCGCGAGTCAGAGATGTGCAGACTGACAGATCAATAGCTGCAGTTTACTGCTGACCTTCAACACGGCGTGTGCAGAAAGAAGCCAAGGTGTTCACTCCACGCCGCCGAGCCCAAGTAGGATCATTAACAACAGCGTTCCTCTGGCTAGTGTATCATGACGGGAGAGAGATGTTTAATGGTGAAGATGCTTGGCAGCGAAGGGGAAAGTGGCTGAAGAGGAGGTAGGGAAGGGTGTTACAGTGACCGGCAGTTATCTAGACATCACTCTGGTCAAACCAGCGCCAAACAAAGGAAGATGCCCCGCCACCTCTCTACTAGTTTCTCCTCTTCCAATAATAAAGAGCATGGTACCCACCTATCTTTCTCCTGTAGCATTTTCTCATAATGCATGTAACAATTTTTAATTCTTTCCTGTCGAAAGGGTTTTTACGGTGTCTGTGCCG
Source organism: Clitarchus hookeri (assembly GCA_002778355.1). Taxonomy (NCBI): domain Eukaryota; kingdom Metazoa; phylum Arthropoda; class Insecta; order Phasmatodea; family Phasmatidae; genus Clitarchus; species Clitarchus hookeri. The sequence goes on along the minus strand of NQII01003264.1, from coordinate 113,459 downwards.
GTTTTTCCCTTTCTCTTCTAGATATAGTTTAACTCTAAGTACCTTAGGGAGGTTTTACATGGCCAAACTTGGCCATGGGAAACCCAATCCCTCTTTGCCGCGATGCGCGTCTCCTTGCATGTTCTTCCTTCCCTTGTAAGCGTAAGGGGTTAGCCCTGAGACGCAATAATCCCGTTCCTACCGCGGACTAACATATAACACTTAGTTTTAGAGTAGGTTAGAAAGAAAAAAAGTTATCTAGGTAAGTCTCTGCTTGAACAGAGGGGCAGCGGAGATGCCGGAGAAAGTGCGAGAAAGGGCTGGAAATGGGATGCGCGCGCAGCCGACAGCCGTGTACTAGCTGTTCGAAAAACATCGCTAGCAGATAATGTAATTTATTGAAGATGGAAGGGAATGGTAACTAGTAAAGGTGCAGCAGTAATTCACAGCAGAGAACGGGAAATAATAAAGACTCCGATACTGATTACGTTTACCATGGTTTGCCTTTCGTATAGCCATTATAAATTCTGTACAATTATTTGGTGGTGGGGGGAGAGGGGGTAGAAACTTAATGTTGTCAAAATTCTATTTATTTTTAAGAACTACTTAGGCATTTGCATACGAAACATGTTTACACACCAGCATTATGATGAAGTCGAGAAAGTGTTTGCCGGCAAATTTTTTTGAGTATTTTGTCTATTCGCCTTTCCATTATGAAGTTGTTGTAGGTAAAATGTTTAAAGCTGTACAATTTTTAATACCTAGGGGTCTATCACATTCGGTAAAAACCTGTCCACGACAATTGAAAATATTACGTTTTTTTATGGCGTTAAAGTGCAATGTGTGCACGAACAATATGTAGGTGTCTATTTATTTGCCTACTTGGTCTGTAACTGTATCAATATAAATAACAGCAATAATATTCGCATATGTCTGCGCCAGTTTTAATGAATGCGAGTGGTCGCTCAATTAAAAAAAAAATACTCGTACACTGTACACATCAGTAAGCAAAAACTTGTCTCAAGGTCAATGATGCATTATTCCTGGCAACCATCCTGCCTGTTATCTTATGAAATTGTTGAACTCAGACGAGAATACAATGTCGCTCCATCCCTTCTTCATAAAGAGTGCGATATTATTTTTAGTACGAGAGAAATGCTCATACGCGACCAATGATGATGGATTTTTAAAAGGCGTTATTTATACTGTTGTTTGTGTGAAAGCTGAATACTCTTTCATTTCTAATGACAAATCATACTTTGTGCATTCCGATAGATGAAACTTATGAGGGATGAGCAAGTTTGTGCAAAATCAGCAGGTTTTTCCATTAAGCACCGGTGGGCTGACATCACTGACCAAGCCATCTGTCACGATAATTGTAAAATATATTCAGTCGACAGCACTGCCTTATAAATATTGCTATCAACTTTATATAGTATATAATATAATTATATCTAAAGCCATTTGGCACGATTATTAATNCCTTATAAATATTGCTATCAACTTTATATAGTATATAATATAATTATATCTAAAGCCATTTGGCACGATTATTAATATTTAAAGATTTAAGTTTACAGATAATTTGGTAATGAAGTTTAGCTGGAAATCATATGTATTTTACTGTACGCCTTATCATTCATTACATACTTTCTGGATATTCACTACATTCATTATCTCAGCATATTGTTAACGTGCACTTAGACTCATTATAAACTAAAAAAAAAAAAATCTGAATAAATGCGTTTTGTTGAATCCCATTACACGAGCCTATGTGTAAAATTTACTTAATATTTCCGTGACTTTTCTTGAATGTTTATGTGATTTATTGTTAATTACGTTTCAGTATGGCTCATTACTTGCGTGCGTAAGGACACACGTTATTGTTATAATGTGAAATGTTAAAACTTTTTGTCGCGGGCCGAGCAGCGAATGTTTTCCGTCCTGCTCGTACACGGCCGGGCGGCGCGATGTTTGTCGCACGGCCACTGTCCTGACCTGTCTGCGCCGGACACCCCTCGAGACAGGACTAGAGAGCTCGCGCGCCCAGATAACTGCCGGTCACTTTAGTTAGTAGTGTGCGATGGGCGGCGTAGAAATAGCGACCGCAGACACGAGAGTGCGCCGTCGCTGAAGGAAACCGCGGACCACCTGACTCATAGCTTCTCTTTCCCCTCGCCCCCTACCCTCTCCTCAGCACCCAACACTTCCAAACAATATACGTTCAACGAGAAGTTTGCTAACAGTGGACCGCGGTCTGCTCGTTCTCGAGTGGAGAGTGCGGTGAAGAGCTCTGGGTGGCTCTTAAGAGCGCGCGTCGCCCGCCATATTAGATTTTTTATTTACTCCTTTCTGATTTAAATTTAAGAGTGTTTATTGAAAAAATGCTAAAACAGAAGCTCAGCTAATTATTTTACCCATCCATCATTACATACATAATACGAGGGTTGTTCAGAAAGTAAGATCTGATTTCTTATAAAACATAAACCATCACAGATTAAAAAAAAAAATTTTATTTAATTATTTACGTGTTTCTCTATTTTTCTGCATAGTTTCCATGTTTGTTTAAACATTTGTCATAACGTTCTACAAGCTTTTGTGTGCCTAAGTCATAGACGTCTGCCGCCTGTGAGGATAACCAGTCTGTAACTGCTTCTTTCACCTCGTCATCTGTGGCGAAGCACTTGCCTACCTAAAGGTGTTTGCCTTTACCATCGCCTTGTTCACTTTTAGCGAGCCGCGGTTCAGACCTGACTTGGGTGGGTGGTCAATCTGTTCCCATCCAAGAAATCTGATCAGATTTTGAGTGTGAATGGCAGAATGGGGTCTGGAATTGTCATGCAGCCACAAAACTCCAGACGTCAGAAGGCCACGTCGTTTATTTCGTATTGTACGTCGAAGTTTAGTCAGGGTAGCGCAGTAAGCGGCTGCATTGATTGTTGTCCCTTGCTGCATAAACTCGACTAACACGACTCCTGTCTATTTCAAAACACGGTTGTCATAACCTTTCATGCTCAGATTGTCCGCTTGGNCTATTTCAAAACACGGTTGTCATAACCTTTCATGCTCAGATTGTCCGCTTGGCCTTGACTTTGACTGGTGACGTCGGGTGACACCATTTCATTGACTGACGTTTAGACTCTGGGGTCATGTGAGAAACCCACATCTCGTCCCCTGTGACAATCTTCTTTAAAAATTGATCATCTTCTTTATNGACTCTGGGGTCATGTGAGAAACCCACATCTCGTCCCCTGTGACAATCTTCTTTAAAAATTGATCATCTTCTTTATTATATCGGTCCAAAACATCAAGAGCACAAGCCATTCTTTTCATTTGGTGTTCCTCAGTAAGCAGCCTGGGAACCCAACGTGCGCACAATTTGTGAAATTGCAAATTTTCAGAGACAATTTTGTGCAAAGTTGTTCTACCCACATTCGGAAATTCCAATGCTAAAGTTGAAATTGTGAATCGCCGGTCTTCACGAATCTTTTCGTCCACGGCTTTGACCAAATCTTCTGTGATCACTGATGGTCGGCCTGATCGCGGTTCATCATGGACATTTTCCCGTCCGTCCTTGAAAGCTCTCACCCACTTACGCACTTTGCTGTCACTCATCGCATTGGGGCCATACACTTGACTTATCTGTCGATGAACTTCCGCTGCTGAAACGTTCCTTGCTGTCAAAAACCGAATCACTGACCGTATTTCACAGTCGGCGGGCTGATCAATTGTTTTAAACATTTTGAACTGACACTGTAAACAGCACACTGCAACAATACCAATGCAAATGGCGCCGTTTGACGAGCAAGGCATGTCGGGAGTCGGTGCGCATGCGCGTTACAATGTTCGCGTGACATTCGATTAGCTACGGCGATTCGGACCTTACTTTCCGAATAACCCTCATATATGAACTACTAACGCATATTTATGCAATATTAAACTTAATACAAAATTGTATATATTAATTTATTCTCACCTTTTGATGGCAACCAGGGAACACCTATTAACAATCAAGTACACAAATTTGCTGAGAAGCATGAAATGTAATGCTTCTGTAATGAAACATTTTCAGTAATGAACTCGACTCTTCTGTTATGACACAATAAAACAATTAATTTCTGTGTTAGGGGCGACACAGTCTTTTAACAACGAGGAGAGGCGATGAGGGTGAAGTGAGGTGGATACGGAGCAGCGCCGTAGTACAAGTGCTGAGAAAACGAGATAACCCCAAGAAAACCCGCCGACCAGCACCATCGTCTGGCACGACTCCACGTGCGAAAATCCGGGAGCGAACCCGTCGGGAATCGAACCCGGTTCGCCTTGGTGGGAGGCGAGTGCTCTAGCTGTCACACCACCGCGGCCCCTTCGTCTCCAAGAGAAGACTTCTTCGAGTCCTGCACTGGTGTGATTCGCCTACCAGACGTCCGGCAAAAGGATGACTTTTTTTTTGAGCCCAGCCGGAATTTTTCGTGGTGATCAAAAATGTCCTGCCTTTTTCACCTGATAAAATATAGTATTTGCCTACTAATTATTTTGATATCATTAATTTTTTTGCTGCACGTCTTCTTGCAGCTATGTTGTTACATTCAATTTATTAAACATGTAAATACGTCTGTATTTTCTCTAATAAATCATGTAAATTATAATTAATTTTTTTATATTTCTTGAGTGGATTCATTTGTTATACTGTAGTGTGTATATTACAATGTTTTATTCTGCAAAACAAGTAAGCATAAAAGTTTATTTTTCCTGATACTTTTTTTTTTCGTATTTTATGTTAACTGATAATAAGAACATTATTTAAGTTATTAATAAAAACCTTCGAAAATTGTAAGCCAAAAAAGTTATAAGTTTATTGAACAGTTTTTTCCAACATTACTAAGATTAATCTATGTGCGAAAAAAATACACTGTATGGTTCTGCAATACAAATAATTTGTGGCGCTAATGAAATCGCGTTGTCTTCCTTTTCTAGCTAGAGTGAATGTCCTCGTGATGTGTATTTCCATGACAAGGATTGATTTGTAAAAATTATCTATATAACGGATATTCATTTAAAGGAAAAGTAATTGAATACTAGCTCATCCTTACTGTCTGCATACTCAGCAGGTAACGAAAGTAAAGTTTCTTGGTTAAAAATATCGTTCATCACCGCCATGAGTGTTCGTCTGAAACTGCTGAGACAACTTGTCCTGCATGTCAGTGGATCGATTTGATTTATAATGTTATTTATTTAACAGGAAATTTGTACAGACATGGATAGAAACAAGCAATACAATACAAAGATAGATAACATACAACACTCCGGCCAGGATATGGGCTCTTCTGTTTTTGCGGAAATGTGTAAAATTAACGGAGAAAATCAGTAATGTCTGGGAAACTAATCAAAACCTCAGAATATATAATAATAATAATAATGAAGGCTAAAAAATGACAAATACAAAACCTTCAACATCCAGATGACTGTACTTAGATAGACTAAAAGTAATTAATTATAAAAGATCAAGTTGTTACGAAGTAACGGCAACCAACTGTCGACTGGGACAAAATTATAAGTTGACTTGCTTCGCACGCTGCCTTTTGACAGCGGCAACGGACAGAATTACGCACAATAATAACGTGTAGCTAAAAGAATGCTTAGTGCAAGACATATTACCACTAGGGGAGTGACGGTTGGATAGTTAATACTATGAATGATGAAGCAACGAGAAAGGAACAGTGGATGGGAAAGGAAAGCAAGTGTTTCTGTTAAGGCCCCCGTCTACCTGGAGCTTTTTCCCACGTTTAGGCCGAGAAGCGCGGGAGCGATAAGGGCGACACTGTCGCGCGCATCAAGTACGCCATCGCCGCTAAGCGCAAGGCTCTGAACTGGCGTACAGTGTTCTCGTCGTGCTGCGTGTACCTATGGGACTTTCAGCGGTGACAATATTATTTTATTAGTGGGAAGTCTTTAGGAAGGTTCAATGCAGGCGCCTATAGTAGTTTTGTATGTATCTGATGCGTGCATTTTGAGCTACAGCGCCTTGGAAAGGCCGTTTTTAGCGGTTTTGGAGTACTCTGAATTGATTTTTCTAACGTACGTGATATTTTGAAAGTACTTAGCAGCTCTCGTCTGAAAAGTGTGTTCTTTTCGTAGATCAGCGCATTGGACGCACGCTTAATAGTTTCGTTGAAGAACGTGTATTTCGAACACTCTGCAACGCAGTTCAAGCGCCAGGTAGACGGGCGCCTTAAGCGTGAACCGCGGCACAGCGACACCATAGGTGTAAAATATTGTAGAAATATAAGAAAAGATGAGAGAGGCGGTGAGGACAACTGTGATGGAGAAAGCTGGGAGAAAGAAAGAACACTACAATAGTAGGAAGGAAGGGAAATGTCCGTGTTTCGCAAGGTATTTTGCCATCTCGACACCCTAGGTGTACGTCTCGCAAAAAATCTTATGAAAGGAAGGAAAAGAACGGGGAAGATCAACTAGTAGCTAAGTAAGAATGTGAATTAAGTCAAGGAAAAAGGAATAGCTGTGTGTGTAGTTGTGCTTTAAGGTTCGCGACACCTTATAAGTCACAGGTGTAAATGTTGTAAGGAAATAGAGTTGAAATGTAACTTGACAGTGGGAAGGAGAAAGGGATTGACGACAGTGATAAAAGGAAATCAATTGAAGAGGTAAGAAAAGGAGAGAAGGAATGTATAAATGAAGCGAACTCCCGGGAGAAAAGGAATATTTTCCATGGTACCGTAATTGAGTAACAGAGACCGATCGAGAACCATGCACGGAATAAAACGTGGAATTTATGCGAAGAAACTATTTAAATAACTCATTAATGGAAAAGAAAGTCAGCAGTTTCAGCAGGAAGTGTAGCTTCGACCACTCTTGTCAGTGACTCATCAGCGGCGTCAGTAAATAAAGGAACTCTCGTCAGCAGTTTCAACTAGGGATATTAGTATCGGAATAAATTATGGATATTATTTATAANGTAAATAAAGGAACTCTCGTCAGCAGTTTCAACTAGGGATATTAGTATCGGAATAAATTATGGATATTATTTATAAAAAATATAGTTTTACCAAACGATATATCGAAATAAAAACATAAATGTTCGGTACATAGGAATCNATATTATTTATAAAAAATATAGTTTTACCAAACGATATATCGAAATAAAAACATAAATGTTCGGTACATAGGAATCCGATATTTTATGTATTAAAGAACTTGACAAATGTAAAATTGCTTGGAATATTTCATAGTGAGGACACGAGAGAATGCAGAAAGATGCGACNTTAAAGAACTTGACAAATGTAAAATTGCTTGGAATATTTCATAGTGAGGACACGAGAGAATGCAGAAAGATGCGACGTCTGTTTTTGTTGCATGTTGTGAAAGTAAAAATAGTAATAATTTAATTCAATTTTTATATTCAAAACAGAGGTTATGAAAAGAACATTTTAAAAACATTTATTTCCGATACCTGGAAAAAGATATTGATTTCGATCAAATATCGTTGAAATATATATACGATATATATCGATATATAGTTCATATAATATCAACTATATATATCGATATATTGTTAATATAATATCGGCATTTCGATATATCGATATTTTTTCAACATCCCTTGTCTCAGTNAATATAATATCGGCATTTCGATATATCGATATTTTTTCAACATCCCTTGTCTCAGTTGTTGGTAGTAGAAAAAATAATACGGCCTAGATTATTAGGCGTTGATTGGTGAACGGCGTTAAAATATGTTGCTGGCTAGCGACACCATTTTGCTGGCGTGCGCAACTGGAGTTCACAGTACAAGCGACTGCTTTACGTCTGTATTATTCGGTACTCTGTGACCAGAGCATGTCAAGGAAACTGCAGCCGCAATATACCAACATACAAAACTCCTTACTGTCTATTTGGTCCTCAAATAAAAAAAAATTAATTTTGCAGGTGTCTGCTTATATACTGTCTCAGCAACAAGAAAAAAAAAAGTCTTATCTGCATCACCTGAAAACATAAATTTAATTGGGCCTGAAAGGGCAAATGACATAGTGGAACCCTGACCACGGACACGAGCGTCCATTATTTTATGTTTTATGACGACCGGCGCTTGGGCGTCGTAAGTGAACTGAGCTCTCGTGCGAACCACGACCTTCCGTAAACACGTGGTAGTGTCCGGAGAGGGGGGCGCGGGATAAATAGAGAGGATAGTTAAAGTATAGTTTGTTCACTGGTAACTAAATGCTTATAAAAATCATGATTGGTTTAATTTTTGTTGCCCACTGCGTGTCCGTAAGTCTCGATCTTATTCGCCACGTAAAATTTTCCATATATAACTTTCTATTCAATGAAATAAGTAAATATTTGTTATTATATAATGTTTACATTTCACCTATGTGGTAGCCAAATTTTATCCACTCATTATATGACTCGTGGCTCACTGTGAAATTATTTGAAGTATAAATGAGTCACATTTATACCAAGTACAAACTTCAGTTACAATCAAGTTGATAAAACTTGAAAGCACAGTACTGCAGAATTCCTGCAGATTATCGCGAATAACACTATTAACTACACGTCTGCGTAAATGAACGTTGACCAGATGCATCGCTTCGATATAATCACAGGCGCCTCGTCAAACACTGCAGACAAGCCTTGTCAGAAACAATTCCTAAGGCACAAAAAACTTAAACGATTATTATAATTACTACATATAAAAAATAGCAACGGTTTCTATGTCACACTGACTTGATTTTACAGTTCTGTGTGAACACACGTGAATGATTGTTCTTTGTTTATTTTCTGTTACTGCTGCTAGACATTAATTCCACGCTTTTACGGTGAACTTTATATACCCCGAGCCACCGAATTTATTTCTGGATTTATACAGAACTTCAGAGACATAATATGGGGAATTAAAAATTAGCTTTCAGAATTAAAAATAAATAAATTTATGAGCGGAGAGCAATTTGTAATAATTCCATCCCTCTAACTATCTCTGTACCCCTTAGTACAACATTGGACATAAACTATTGTCCCTGTGGAATATGACCATGTTTCTAAACGTGTAACGAAAAATAATGAGAAACGTGTGGGGACGATTGCCTGTAAATCACTAGTCAGTAAGAACATAAGAACACCCGATTATCGCGAATATACAACTTTCCGTTGGTAAGTAGCAGCGTGTCTTTGTGAGGAGATATTTTCCTTACTTCACAGGACCAAACAGAATAAGGCCGCTGGGGTAATGAACGTCTGTTATTCGTGCGCAGGCCCCAAATAATCATATCTCGTAGTGGATCTGAGCTGAAGTGTTTTGAAACACACCTAATGAAGGTTTTCTTCTGAGTAGATCAGATGTTCTGGAGGTTGGCTAATCGTAATACGGTACTCAAACTCGGAGGCGTGTGGCGAAGTGTTGCAAGGTAAGCTGGNTGTTCTGGAGGTTGGCTAATCGTAATACGGTACTCAAACTCGGAGGCGTGTGGCGAAGTGTTGCAAGGTAAGCTGGCGCTTGCTCAGTGCTGTACACACTCGGCGCACGCAGCAGGAACCGGTAACCAGAGTGAAGCCGGGAACAACTGACCCAAGTAGCAAACAACGAGCAGTTAACACTTTGCCAACTGTTGGCAATGGTGGCAAACGTTCGTATGTTTATGACTGTCAGCATTTCTTATACGGTTGGCAATCAGGCCATATAAACAAAAGTGACAGTACATATTTTTTTTAATAATCGTAATATGGGCCAATGCTCCCACAATGATTGTTATATTTCAACAGACGTCCAACAAGCAGATGATAAACAAACTGTTACTCACTTCTCGGGAAATATTAGCAGTATTTTCTATGTTCCATTTACGGCATGCCAACTGTGGTTTACTGCTGGGGACATACAAGCAACAAACTTGTGGGCCACTCATGGCCTGCCAACTGTTACTTACTGCCGCTGATGTATTATTAGCGTGCTAATAAGCCATGTATGACATGCCAACTATTGCTTACTGCTGGGGACATAATAGCAGCATAATTACGGCCCCTTTATGGTACTTATGCCAACTGTTCCTTGTTACTGAAGAAACATTATCAGCTAGCTTATGTGCCATTTATGGCATGCCGACTATTGTTGTTGTGCAGCAGCAAATAGCATAAGTAATTTCACTTAATTTTTTAATTTAATGCACATATGAACTAAAATTATAATGCGACATTGCTAGTAATAGGAAAAAATAGTTTATGGACTGGAAACCCGCAAAGCATAAAACGTAAAAAAATTCGTTAATTTGCATTTTAAATTCCACCTAAAAGCAGCCCGAAACTAAAATACTAGTCTTTTAAACACGGAAATCTCAGTATTGAATTGTGATACTAACATTAATATTGTGTGTATAGCAAAGCTAATATTGCAACTGATTTGTGTTGAAAGTATTCAAATGTATTTAAAAGGTTTTACATGAGTACATGATAAAGTAGTTGTTAGCATTCTAAGACTGTGAACGAAAGGTTTATGAGTTCGATAATAGGTTTTTCCAAAGAAATGTACTAACTGTGAAATAATGCTGAAGATAACATATATGAATATGGTAAATAAATAAATTTTATCTGGGTGAAACGTAATTATTTGTTGGCTTTGAAAATGCATGGCAAGTTGCCTGTATGTGGGCCACAAGTGGCCAATATCTGGGCCACAAGTGGCTTGCCAATAGTTGGCTGACGGCATGTGGCTTACTTACGGCAGGCCAGAAGTAGAAAGGTAGTGAGCCACTGCTGCCGCACATTGCCCACTGTTGGTGCTGACATGTTAGGGATACAGTTGGTCACTCAGAAGCGGGCCGCTTGTGGGCNTTGCCCACTGTTGGTGCTGACATGTTAGGGATACAGTTGGTCACTCAGAAGCGGGCCGCTTGTGGGCAGGTTGCATGTTGCTACATGGACGTTATCTGAACAGTGGCCCAGGTGCGGCCAACTGCAAGAGGCATCATGCGAGCCACGAGCATCTACGGGTGCATTGCAGTTGTTGGCTAGTTGTTAACTGATTATGGAAGCCGTACGTGGGCTGCTCGCGTACGAGCAGATTCGCACAAGTAGACCAACTGCCTCTTGTTATTTGGTAAATGTACTGCGGCGACTCGCGACAGAGCGGGAGACGCCCATTACACGCGTGCTGTGACGTCAAATGCACTACTGCGTCTAAGTGACCAGTGTGTAAACTGGCAAACGATTGGGTACAGCACAGAGCATAACACGGCTTACTTTGCAAATGTTCACCACGCGTCGCTGCTCAAATGAGCAACCTGCCGTGGTTTTGGCCCGGCCAGCTTCTCCTCTCCGCCTTCGCCGCAAAGTAGATAACTACTCAGATGTGAACGTACCCATTCTCATCTTCGCTGCGTGAAGCTCCGAGAACGGGGTGTAGTGTCTGATTGGCTACTGCATCCTGCGGAAGATTCCCTGTTGGCTGAACTNGCGTGAAGCTCCGAGAACGGGGTGTAGTGTCTGATTGGCTACTGCATCCTGCGGAAGATTCCCTGTTGGCTGAACTCTCGGCTGGCGGGTAGCGCGCGAGACTAAATTTCGCTGTATAAAAAAGGCTGTTTCACATTTCGATTCTTAAATACTCTGTGTTGTGTTGATTCCTTTGGTGGGGTTACATCCGCCCACTGATTGGCTACAGAGCGGCCTTGTTTCGGATTGGCTACCGCGTGTTTTAGATAATTCTGTCGTCGGCCGGGCCACAGAATATTTAAGAAGACAGATGTGAAATAACCGCTTGTTCCCGCGAACTCCAGCCTCACACGCTGGTAAAATGGCCGCCACCTGCCACCAACACGTCGGAAGGCCGTTCGCCAATCAGCGCCTGGTAACTTAGTTGCCTGGCGGTAGACCCGCCAATAAGGATCCTTTCTCGACACGTAGTAGCCAGTCAGACGCGAGACCGACTTCCAGACGCTCGTGTAGCCAATCAGAGAATGAGTTCGCCCGCATTAAAGAAATCGCCACGCCATTTCGTCGTCTCTGCGTAGTTATTTACTATGTAGCTGGCAAGCAGGCCTGAGTTACCAGGCAGCGAACGGCGTTCCAACATGTGCCCGGCCAGTTAGCTTCATATCTGGCGTGTACGCCTGTGGCGAACTTTTGCAAGGTGAGCTGTGATTTGCTATATGCAGATGCAGTGATACTTCGCGAAAAGATTTCGAGACAAGATACGGTCCAAAGCACTGTAGGGTCGTCCAGCTTCTTTGATATGCTAAACAAATGTTCCGGCCCGTGTTANTCGTCCAGCTTCTTTGATATGCTAAACAAATGTTCCGGCCCGTGTTAACCGTTTACGCACGAATTACGAATGGTTCAGTGTCGGAGTAACTTAGTCCCGAGTGGCTTGGTCAAAGACGGACACGGCACCAGCAGCCAACGGAGGTATAACAACAGCTGAGGTGTGTATGTAGTATTGGAGTCTACTGTGTGCTCCGATTTTCACGCGAAAAGTCACTGCCCCTAGCTACGTGCTATATACCTTATCATCTCGTGGGGTGAGTACTACAACTAGGTAACTACAAATTGACTGTTTTTCACTTTTGTTGAAAATTTTTTGTTCGAAAGAAGACATGCATACTTCTAATTAAATAAAATTTATAAATGGTAGTAAAATAACATTTAATCAAGTCTTCACATTCTTCACAAATCATGACAAAACATTAATTTGAGTTTTCCTCGAAACAGCTTAATTGTAGTTGCCTAGTTGCAGTGTTCACCCCACGATTTGCTAGTTAACACATCGGCCACTTGAACGTAATAGTGCTGTTGACGTCACAGCACGTGTGTCGCCGCTCTCTCGTGAGTGGCCGCAGTATATTCGAACGGCTATTTCACTTGCGTGTCCTTGTGTTTGTGTGGCTGCTGGGAGGTCGGGCGTGCGACAGCGACAGAGGGGACCATTATCGCGGGCCAGCCAAGGATATCGGCGGAAACACGTGGTTAGCTCGTCTACTCTGCGGAGTTACGGGAGCAGCGATAAAGGGAGGGGGGGCGACAGGCCGGTGCTTTGTCGGTCGCCGGGGCTTTGTGCAGTTCGCACGTCGTGGCTGCTGAAGGACCTCCTCTGTGCTACCGTCGGCTGCCGGCACAGACCGCCGCCTTGTCCCTCGCCGACGTGCAACCTGAGCGGGGGCGCTCGCTAAGAACCCCCGCGATTATCGTCTATGTGCCGCCGTCACACCCCTTTCTCCTCACCTACTGTGACGACACTTCCTGCTGAGAGAATGCCATTTCGCCTTACTTAGCGACGAGTGTACTCGCCCTTCATCACATCTTTGTGCGGACTGCGGTGGTGTAGTGGTTGAACTACTCGCTTCCCTGCCTAGGCGAACCGGGTTCGACTCCCGGACGATGCCGCTGGTTGGCGGGTTTTCTCGGGGATTTCCCGTTTCCCCCGCCTTTGCATTCCGGTCGCCGCTCCATGCTCACCTCGTTTCACCCTTATTGGCTCGGAAGACCTCGATGTTAATAGCCGCTCAAATCTCTACACTCCNCTCCATGCTCACCTCGTTTCACCCTTATTGGCTCGGAAGACCTCGATGTTAATAGCCGCTCAAATCTCTACACTCCACTCTCCACGCTCTGATCTTTTTGCATGTCTTTTTTTGACTGGCCAATCAGAATTGGGTTACCCTCATGACGGACGTCTGTAATTCGCGGCTGGCCACCAAAGATTCAATAGGGAAAGTGAGCTGAGCTAAATTGTTTCGAAATACAACTAGCCAGCAACTATTTTTTTTTATAGTGAAAATCGGGTGTCCCTACAAATAGGACGTATTAAAAAATAACTTTGTGTGTTTCGGGTGATANCTCCATGCTCACCTCGTTTCACCCTTATTGGCTCGGAAGACCTCGATGTTAATAGCCGCTCAAATCTCTACACTCCTCTCTCCACGCTCTGATCTTTTTGCATGTCTTTTTTTGACTGGCCAATCAGAATTGGGTTACCCTCATGACGGACGTCTGTAATTCGCGGCCGGCCACCAAAGATTCAATAGGGAAAGTGAGCTGAGCTAAATTGTTTCGAAATACAACTAGCCAGCAACTATTTTTTTATAGTGAAAATCGGGTGTCCCTACAAATAGGACGTATTAAAAAATAACTTTGTGTGTTTCGGGTGATACAAAATATAGTTTTGTGTTATAGTCAGACTTTGTGCTCATAAACAATTTCGAAATTTTTTTTGGTACTGGACATAGAGTTAGCAATTTTAAAATATCAATAGTCTATTCTTTTTCAAATAATTTTTCTGTACTTTTGAGCTGTTTCGTTAGCCTAATTTCTTTGCGAACCCTAAGATTTCTCTTTTTATTTAATAAGAAGCCAGGCTTCAAACTGTTGTACATCTTACGCGCATATTGCACGATTGCTCACCTTAAATGCCGAAGAAAATTGCAAGCCAATGGCTACCGTCAGCTGTCGTGTACCCGAATTAAAATTTGGTCGTGTCTAATATGGAGATGGCTTCTAACATACGCGACGACCAATGAATGAATTAATGTTTCTTGAGTGTGACGTCCAACTTGCTGGGGAAATGTAATCTGAAGAGCAGAGCCTCTGGCCTTGAAATGTTACAGAACAGCGAGGTCTTGACAGACGCAAAAATGGTCTCTTCTATCCCGAATCACAATCGCAAGAGCCGACAAAATGACCAAACACTTTGATTATGTGGCGGAAAGAGTTATTGTGCCTGTCACCATATGTAGAACAGTGTTGGCATTGTTGTAAGTATGAAAATCAGAAATGATGTTGAATAATATCCCATTTATTTGTGAAATGTTCCAATGTTAAAAAATGACAAATTTCCATCGGACTTTGTGGTGTATTTGTGAGTGTATCTGGCACGCTTTACCTGACATTACAACACAAAAACACACAGACTGTTATTCGTGTGTAAGGGCATACTGTTGGCGTGAAGCTGACTTTGCCAGGTGGTCGTGGTAAGCTACACTTATCGCATAACGTTTTTATTTTTACCACAAACAATACAGAAACACGATACTGATATCTAGAAATGGCTTTATGGAACTATGTGTTGATATGCGTAAAGATGAAGCTCTACCGCAACATATACTATTATCCTTTTCTTAATATCTCAGACATGGCATGAAAATACGAATGTCTCATTTTATAAACACCTTTAATAAAATATTTTCATACAATTTCAAACCAAATTAAACATTTTTTTTCTAGAACTCTAATATACGTATACCACGATGCTGTAAAAGTGCTAGAGAGTATAAATAGTCAAATCGCAACCGAATCGTCGGAAATATTCCACCTTAGAGACTTGGTTGAACAGGCGTTAAGTCCGTTTACTGGGACTCGCACAGTAGAACATCAGAGCGAACGCCGCGCCATCTGTCTTTTGTATAATGAACTGCGTGTCTGTGCCACGGCGCTGTCATTGGTCACTGGTCACTAGAGGTACTACCATTTTGTGTATGGCCACAGTACAGTACCAGACCTTCCCTTTATTTGCCGAAACCCTTCAGTCAAGAGATAGTATGACGAGTAACAGCGAACAAATGATTGTTTACAACTGTACTAATATTAGTATGTAAGTACACAGAGACGAAAAGGTGTTGCGGTTACTTTGATGCGAGCGTAGGTCTACCCACTCTGTTATTGGCTGCGCGAAGCCCTGAGAACGGGCCTTGTGTCTAATTTGCAACTGTCTGCTATGAAAGTTATACTCGTTGACCGGGCTGCCGGCTGGCGAGTAGGTTACCAGGCGCTGATTGACGAACGGCATTCCGACACGGGGACGCGGTGGTTGAGCGGTTAGCCTGCTTGCCTCCCACCTAGGTGAACCGGGTTCAATCCCCGACCGGGTCACTTCCACATTTCCTCAAGTGGGAATCGTTCCGGACGATGACGCTGGTCTGCGGGTTTTCTCGGGGATATCCCGTTTCCAACACCGTCTCATTCCAGCTCTGCTCCACACAGCTGACTTCGCCCTCATCGGCTCGGAAGAACTCGATGTTAAGAGCCGCGCAAATATTTACACACATCTGTACACACAGGCTATCATAAACAACATATATATCTTTTGTTTGTATATTTCCTGTAATAATTGTTTTAATTAAATTAGACTAAATTCAGTACACTGAAGAGCCACATTGGTGAGTCATCGGCGGAAATGGTACAATTGTCAGTCGCATTGTGCAAAACACATTTTTGTGAATAATTTTACCGGTTTGGTGGGAAATTTCCGGAAATTTGTAGGCAAATTCAGGCGATTTTGGCAGTTTTTGAGAGAAAAAAAGGGTATTCCTAAGGAGAAAAGGAAGAAATGGCCACGTGACGTCATCGGAGATGGCCGCCGGCTTGTCCCCTTGTCCCCGCCAGGACGCCTGGTGCACCAGAACCGGTCATTTTTAACTACTGTTAACAATCAACGTTCATAAGTGTTGGCTACAAGACTTTGACTGCTGGGTTGGGGGTTTGCGAAAGTTGTGTAATGTGCACAAGACGATAGTCAGCGTACCTCATCTTTAGCGTATGGTTCGAACTGTGCATAGCCGCCTACTGTGTGTCGCGGCCTCGAGTCAGCGAGGTGATATGAACGAAGGGGAGAGGAGAATAGTTGCGGTGAAGAAGTACTCAGCTCACGGTAGGTCAGCAGAGAAACAACCAGCAGGTTCGCGTACGGGAAGCCGTCGAGGTGGTGCGGGCGACCTTGACGCCGGGGCAGGTGTTGGCGTTCGCTTATACCTGCTGGTCACCTGTCGCCCTCGCCGGGCTGTTGCGTCATCGTGTCGCCATTCCGACCCCCCACCACCCCGACGCCGCGCTGTCTCGCCAACCTCACACTTGTCCACAATCCACGTCGAACCGCCAGCCACTTCTTTTGCAAAGTCCCTAATAATGAACACCGTCGATAAAAGGGTTAACGGTTTTATAATAATATGTAAAATTTCGCGATGAGTCCTGTGTATCCACTGAAGAATCTGTTACGTCAAGCCAACGTTACCCTCGAACAGACAGCACGCAGTTTCGATCTAATACGTCGTGATCGAATCGCTTAAGAGTACGTGGCCCCGAAATGTTTATTTTCGTGTTCGAGACACAGCGATAAGGGCGACAGTAACACGAGCGACCAGAGCCCTGTCACTCTTACGAGCAAGGCACTAAACCTGCGTGCAGTGCTTCCACCATTACGCTCTGCTGTGCAGATGAGATCTGTAACAGTGGGATTTTACTACACGCGATGAAAGTTCATAGATTAAACTACGACTGTACCGTTATATTTTTCTCCTACCTATTAAGGAAACTGAGCAGGCATGCTACGAAAATACAATTTTTTTCTCTTAGAATATACTTAACGTTATAGAAACAAAAACTTTACGATCCTGTGTAATTTTTCTTTTAACTTCTTCGGATAAAAGTCGTATTCCCAGGGCCTTTATTTGCTGTGATACGCGTAAACGCGCGAACTACGAATGCACTGATAATATGCCCTAGACTACTGACTCGTTAAGTATTTACGATCCATTCGTGCTTACTTCGAACTTTTGTGAAGCACTTGCTTAGGTTCCACTTTCAGGTTACTACTCCGCCTTGTGCAAACAAAGCTTAACAAGGTCTAAAATAACACCAAAGTGGCAACGCACCGTATTTGTGCGCACTTAGTTTTATAATATTTTGCACGAGAATTATTTCATACTAGGCATTACCAATACCTAAATATTATTTCTCTCTGTTTTATTCGTATTAATTATAAATTAAATATTATTATGTATATCAAATATAAGTATACATCCAATTTAACCAAAAATGAGGTACTTTACGTTAACACAAGTATAAAACGCTTGCGATAAGTGGCAAATTTAGAAAACAACCAAACACGTCGTACATCGGGTGATCTTTCAAATTTTTGATTCAAAAAGTGTTCAAATACTGCGAATAGACAATCTAGTCTGTTCGTGGTTCCTCCACACTTTTTGAATCAAACCTTTGAAAAATCACCCCAAGTATGACGTGTTTGGGTGGTTTTTTTTAATATGTTATTTATCACAAATGTTTCACACTTCTGTTAAAAGTATCTTAGTTTATATTAAATTGAACTTTAGCTTATATTATATATTTATAACATGTGGTGTTTCATTCATTATTAATGTGATTAAAAACAGGGAGAAAATAGGTGTGTTGGTAATAATGCCTAGTAAGAAATAGTTCTCACGCAAAGCGCACAAATGGAGCGCGTAGTCACTTTGATTTATAATTTCTTAGACTTAGTTAAGCTTTGTTTGCACGAGGTGGAGGAATGCCCTGGAATGCCCGTCCGGCGGTCACGTGATCTTCGAACAATCGCAGGGCAACATTTTTTCCATCCGCCAAATATTTACGAAACTTTCGACGGACGAACGGATGAGCCACCTCCTTCTGACGACATTTCTTAGACGTGAATACGCACTTTGAAATAAAATGCAAGGCTACGGATCTGAGTTTATTTATCTTTGGTGGTGAATTCAAAAATTTTAAATATAAAAAAAAATAGTTTAAATTCTTATCACGCGAAATAATTATTTCCCCAAAATATTTCTTTTATTAAAATGTATTTCCAACAAAAATATACAATAAAAATTTTGCCGTACGGAAAGATTGGCAGACGACGGGTTGTGTGTGACTGCCGGACGCACGAACGACTGACGGATTCGACGGACTATTTTGAGTCCAGCATAACCTTGAATGAACTATAGCCGTATGCCTACTTGAAGTCCGACTTGCCCTCAAAAGTAAAACGCGGATGTTTTTCGTGCCCATGTGTCGTAGAAGGTAGTAACTCCAGATTGGAAAACTCGCCAAGTGGCGCTGAAGACGTGCGGAGAAACCCGCCCGAGATGCTGCAGAATGACAAGCATGCCCACGTCGCAGAAGGCGATCACCCGTCCCGGAAGTCGGTCGCTCGAGCTGAAGAGTGGTCTTACTGCGGCAAGGACCTCCAGGTCGGTCAGAAGTTGCAGTCTTGACTCCAGCTGCAGAATAGGCAAGTATGCAGATGTGAAATGGCGTGGCGTTTCCTTTGACGAGAGAGGCCGCGGTGGTGTAGTGATCAGACTACTCGCATCCCACCTAGGCGAAACAGGTTCGATACCCGATCGTGCCGGACGATGCCGCGGGTCGGTGAGTTTCCTCGGTGATCTCCCGTTTCTCCCCACCCCATAATTCCGGCGCTGCTCCATACTCACCTCACCTCACACTCATCGACTCTCAAGACCTCGCTGTCAAGAGCCGCCCAAATCTCTTCACTCACTCCAGCCGCACACGCCAGCAAAATGGCGTCACCGGCCAGCAAAATGTTGGAAATCAGTTCGCCAATCAGCGCCGTGATAACTTACTCGCCAGTCGGCAGCGACGACTACAGCGAGTCTTTCGCAGCATGCAGTAGCCAATCAGACACAAGGCTTGTCCCCAGAGCCTCGCGCAGTCAATCAGAGGGTGGTTACGCCCACATCACAGGAGCCCGCCACTCCATTCCCTCTGTGTGTTCTTATCTACGGTGATCAGACGTCTGCTATTCCCACTCCTCTGCAAAGCTTTTGTAAACTGTAGTGTGGATTTGTTATTCTAATAAAAGTAGCACTCGTAACTTTTTCACTTTATTGCGGCGATCGACTGTTTCAAGTGTTGCTGATGGGTACAAGTGAGTTTTGTTCTTAGTTTTTTTTTTTTTTTTTTTTANTTTTTTTTTTAAGAAATGGGGGTAGGTGGCAAGAACATCGACAGTTACCTGTCTGTAGCTCGGAAGGACGCTATGTGTAGCCTGGGTATTGTTCGTTTCCCAAACCTGAAGCTGTATAGGGAAGTATACTGTAGGCCAATATTTTATAGGCTACATGAGGAGCTCGTTTCCCCTTTATCCTCATACGGAGCCGTTCCCGTATATTATGTTAACTGTACGTATATTTTCGTAAAAATTTCCGCGAATATGCAGACATTTTAACAGTGTGGGATATCAAGTAAAAATTATTTTTTATAAGAATATTCCAAAACATTGAAGCGGCCTGCTCCCTTTTTCCACTGGGTGTATCATTAATAAAGCGGCTTAATTGTCTATAGACGATCCTAAAAGTTCGATATTACAGTACCAGAAATTATACATATGTGTATATTTCTGCTGTCATCATTATTTTCTAAAGGAATATAAATGCTTCCTTTTTGCGGCTTTGGAAATTATTTTGAAGAGTGTTATAACAATTATTGAGTTGTTAACAAGTATTATCTAAATATTGCAATGAATGTTTTTTTAGCATCGCTTCAGTTTACATGCAGTGGTAACACTTTCAGTCCCACATTAATATTTTTGTTTCCATTTGTTGCAGGAAAAAAATATGTTTTGGTGCATGCTATATTTAAGTCATTACAGCGCTTGCTTCATTATCGCAGTCTTTGTGTTAGTAGTAGTATCACGAACCATTCATGACCTAGAACATTAGCACGGTTTGCGATGAGTTAACCAACCACAGGGGAGATTACTCGGCACAGAGTCTCGCAGTGTTCGGTGGTTCCCAAGAACAAACCTCCTTGGTGCACTGGATCTGGATGGGTTGAAGGAGGGAACGTTGTGTAACATAACTATAACACGTAGCAGCCGTTATTTAGCGCAGGAAATGTTGTCCGACCGGTTCGGTCACGCATCCGCTAACATGAACTGGGAAATTTCGCAAATTCATTCGGTCGCAGGCTACACACATCAAACACCTGCAAATTCGGGTCACTTTTCAATTGGACCGCAAATCATTCTGTAACACCTCGGGGTGTTCTTGCGTCAATAATGGCCGGAGTTCCGAGCATTTTGTGAAATGATTTAGCCAACGGCTGGGCTTCGTACATCACTAAAAAGAAACACTTTGGCATTCACTCTGCCTTTTTTTTTGTTTTCGTGGAGAACGCAACACTTTTTATTTGTCTCCACTAAACTTTTGTGGGCATTAAAAATTTGTTTGATTATGGCTGCAAACAATTTCGTGTTGACCACAAAAAAAGTTCGGCAGGATTAATACCTACAAAAACACTTTGTAGCCGCAGCAACTTTTTTTTTTTTTTTTTCAGTAAGTCCTCCATGTGTTGTAGCCACATTCGTTTGGGTGCTGGCTGCTGCCACAAAGCTAAAAATTTGTACACGCTCTAAGAAAAAATTTTGGTAAATTAACCGCGTAATCGTATAGGCACGTAATAGATACGCACACAGAGACAAAATGGCGTAGTGGTATATTTTACTTGGGCCCACCCACTTCTGATTGGTTGCGCGAGGCTCTCGGAACGGGCCGTGTGTCTGATTGGTAGGGGCGCCAGATTTCCGCGAAAAGAATTCCACGGATGGTAGATTCCAATACCCTACTTGCACTCCAGCAGGTTCCCTTCCGTTTTGGTCGCGCGCCCTCGTCGAAGACGGTGTGGCGGTTGAATGGGCCAATGACGCCCAAGATGCGTATTAGTTGAAACTATCCAACTGCCGAAGAAGATCAAAGTTATAATGTTTTAAAATACAGTATAACAAGAATTATTTACTCGAAAAAATCGGGCGTCACTACTGATTGGCGACCGCTTGTTTCGATGTTCCCTATTGGCTGGGCTGTCGGCCGGCGTGTAGGCTGCCAGGCGCTGATTAGCGGACGACGTCCCAGCATGTTGCTGGCGTGCGCGGGTTGCAGGTCGCAGTGTGAGCGGCTGTCTCGCCTCTAGTATTAGTTATTCTAATACACGGACTGTATCGCACTCTAAGAAATTGTTCGGAAAGTTACTATGCGAGTGTATACGTAGAATGAGAGAGCGCGAATGTTAAAGTTATTTCCCATGCATTCGTGTTAGCGTTCCTGCATTTGCCCAGGAAACAGTCAAATACGTAGGAAAATCCCAACTTGTAAACATTCCAAATTTGTAGCCGGATGTGTGGTATTATATCTATACGTTATGTGGGTTAAAAACTTCCAACTCAGTTTACGAAGTTTACCAGCAATTTTTTTTGAGTGCGATTTATTTCGTGGTGGGGACATCAGCTGCAATGAATCGGTCTTCCGCAGCTGACGTCATGCGAATGGTCACAATACCATATATTCACGTTGGTTATAACCCCATCTCCCATACTTCTTTTTTTTTTTTTTTCATCCCCTTACAACACAAATTTACCTTTCTTTCATTTCTTCTGGATAATCTTCCAAATCTCAGTTTTTAATGTTGGTCGGTGAGCTTTATTTGTTTCCTATATTTCCGAAACTGTTCGATATACAAAGATATCAAATTCGATACGTGGGCATATCTTTTTAGTATCCATCCCGCAAGGGGAAATTGCAGAAATCTCTATTTTCCCATTTCTAAACGGAGGAGGAGAGGTGTCAGATTTCTGCACACGTTATCATATAAACGGTTTTACAAGCCTCGAAGAGACTCTAGCTGCATTTACTTGAGGTGTACATCACGCGCAAACCATCCGAACCGTTTAGTCTGCGTTCCCGTGCTCGAGCACGTGTTGAAGACGAGGGGTATTGCGATCGACACTACCACCATACACAACAAGCAACCGGTGGTCCGGTGCTTTGAACGTCTCCCTTTGAGGGAGATTCGCTTTATTGAAGCTTCTGCACCTCTCATCTGCGAATGGTCGACGCTGACGGAGACGATCACGCACTACGTCACCGGCGCTGTCCATTGGTTACGAGAAACACGCTGCACGCAATTTCAACGCACACCAAAATATTTATTTTTACTATTGCAACACTTGAGCGCGTAAACTTATTTGGGACTGAACGGGTCAAGTGTGTCTAGATCGCGCGTCCGTGTCTTATAAGTAGAGACCTGAACAATTCTCTGATTCATTTCGGGACGAGCTAGAATTCAAAACACTTGTGTTTATACAACTTCAGCCATTGGACCACACGATGTTTTTGACACCTCCTGGAGAAGGCTGGCCCAATCGTCGCCTTCCACTGTGACAGCAGACAACCGATGTGCAGTTTACATCGGCGTATTTGTACATAAGACTGCAGAGTTCAGCCTGCAGGTCGTCGAACTCGCGAATTTTTCAGGTCTCTACTTATAAGCCAGCGTAGTCCCGCGGACCGATACCCTAGTTCGACGTGGAACAGGAGAATAAATGAGTGGGCGAGCACCAGTCGTCGTTGGCATGCGTGCATCTGTTTGCGGAGGGGCGTACGTAATAAAACCTACTTGTAAGAGCGGAAGACGATAAGAACTAGCACAGTGTTCGTAAGGTGATGTCGGCGGGGAGACAGGTGTCTTGGTAGGATTTGTGGCCCCGGGTCGAGGGGTAGGTAGAGAGAGAGAGAGAGAGAGAGACGTGGCGATGCAGGTTGAGCTCGGAATCAGTGTATTGTACAAGGGGGGGAGGGGGCGAAGGCGCGGAGGGGACGTGCTATTGGACGTCGACGCGTG
>NQII01003264.1:62293-89867 GCA_002778355.1 Clitarchus hookeri | reverse complement strand
CCTGGCTGCACGTTGAAAAAAGATTTTTTTTTGCATCCTGCATTATTTTCCAACCGTTCAACTTCCAACAAGTCGATAAGGTACTTGACCTGATTTTCCCGTAAATATTCCAGCTACAATTGCTAAGTAATCATCCTCTGTAATAAATACACTAAATGTAGTGTTTTTTCGCTTCTCTGGTGGATATGGCCTGTTTTATAACGTTGAGAGTGTAAATTACATGCTTGGTCATATCTACGACGTTTTATATGCAGAGCTGACTGATAATATATATGCAGTCGTTGTGTCCGATACCTACAGGGTTTGGGAAAATTTCGCGAATTCGTTTTAGGAAACGCTGTATCTCAAACACACGCACATTTCTGTTACGTTTGCAATTGGCCCACGGTTTATTATGCACGTCCATGCGAACTCAGGGCCAATAACAAACGTGCGAGGAAGCGAGCGTTGAATCCCGAGCCACCTGGCGTGAGGTAAAACAGGCTACACTCTGCGGCAGAAGCCAGTGAACAGAAAGCTGATACTCGAAACCACGCGTACCAATTTTCCTGTCTCTACCAATACTTGCATGGGATGTCGCATAGGAACTGACTTTGATGTTTTACAGTGTACACACAATAAAACAGCGTACAATAAAATTAGCCACTCGCGCGTGGGGGAACTCACTAGCTGTTGAGACTATGTAGTCTTATATACATTCGTTGTCAATAACAAGTAAAAACTTATTTTTATCGGTCCCCATGTACAGCAGTATTATGCTGTTTGCTAGTAGAGCTTCAAACAAAAAAAAAGTTGTTCCTTGTGAGGTTTAAATTATATATTTCTTGGTGTCGGAAATGAATGACACATCTCCACCGCCATAACGAAATGATTTTAATTGTTACGTGACTCGAGTGTTTGTTTGCTAATCACGAACTCTCAGTATCGAAGTAGCTTAATTCTGATTAATTGAGACACCTAAGAACGGCACGTGGCGAAGTGTCGAAAAGAAACTGCAGTTACAAGTGCAGGGTATTGAAATATATCCTCTGCGCTAATCTGGCCAAGGAAAACAGGTGTACAATGCTTACCTGTCTTCATATATAACTTATTTGTTTGTGTAAATATTACAGAAATATTAAGCTGATGTACATGTATATGCTGGGAGTATAAGCAAAGCAGATTTTACGTTTACAGGAAATGTATTGAATTTGCAGCCTTGAATTACCCCTCGTGCCTCCCTTCAGGCGCACAGCTCTCGAAACATGCCTGAGTTTGTCAATACATTCAAGTGGCTAACGCTTGATTCGCACGGACAGTAATCTCCCATACTGTAGAAATAGTGACAGATCGTACAAATTTGAGCGCTCAATTGGTCTTTTCTAATGTACGCATCTGCGGTTTTGTTTTTTTGTAATTTGGTTCGGGCGTTCATGTTCTGCTGATCAAACGCCAAGCCATTTCGCTTCCCATACCTCCCAATACTTTGGCGAGCTGGCCGTGAACCCTCAAGTTCTTCTCCACGCAGTGACTGGGTAATCGACTTTAGCGTTGCTGCCGGGGTGAACTTTTTTTTCGCTCCTGCATCCTCAGAAAATCGCGTGGCTCCAGGATTAAAACTCACAAGTCTTCGACACGGCCGGGGAAAACCCGCGGAATCTAAATTGCGGAAATACCGAAACGAAAGCTGCCGGTTAGCTACGCGAGGCTTTGTGAATTTTTTTCATATCATCTGATTGGATGCGTCTTGCTTGGTTACTATAGAAAATCGCGAAAATCTTCCGTGCGAGCATAGTTTCCGAAACAGCAGCACGTTACCAGATTTATGATTTCGTGGTAATTTTTTACGTTTACTGATTGTGAGCAGACACATAAGTTTTCACTGACTGGCCCAGGCAAATGAGGGACGTCAACCATTGATGTCGAAGAGGGGTGGGAAACTCCACAAATCAGATCAGCCACAAAGAAGACTTGGCACTGTTGCCTCGCCGTGTACAGCACCGATCATAAGTATCATTCGCGTGCAAAGTGTTGCGGACACGGTTACTTAACACGTTAAATAAATATTCCCAATTGAGTATTGAACCCAGTGAGTATATTCCACAGTACTCGGAAGGTAACGTCTAAAGCTAAAATATAAAATAAAACATGTTTATTTGCTATTACTCCAAATGAGAGGGCTTTCGGAAGTGCTCACTTTACCGCGAATAGCTTACAGGTAGGGCCAGTGACTTTTCGCGTAAAAATCTGAGCACACAGTAGACTTCAATGCTATATACACGCCTCAGCTGTTGTTGTACCTCCATTGGCTGCTGGTGCCTTGTCCGTCTTTGACCAAGCCACTCAGGACTAAGTAACTCCGACACTGAACCTTCGTGATTCGTGCGCAAACGGATAACACGGGCCAGAACATTTTTTTAGCCAATCGAAGAAGCTGGAAGACCCTACAGTGCTTTGGACTGTTACCTGTCTCGAAATATTTTCGCGAAATATCACTGCCCCTGCCTGTAGGTACGTGGTAGGCGTAACTTCGCATGTGCGTAACGTTCCGTTCTCCGTCGTCCAGGCGATGACAGGTGACTCGCGGGTGTGACGAGGGAAGCGGGCCTGTACACGCCGGTGCTGGTTGGAAAGCCGAGTGTCCGGCAATCTGGAGGGGCCCGGTGGCGGGACAGGGTGGAGGGCGCGGTCCCCCGGAAACAGACGCTCCCATCCCCCTTGGTGGGACTGCCGGCAAGTTCACCTGCACCCCCTTCCCCGGACTCCGGGACCCGTACACCTTCCCCGTTGCAGGTGCACTTCTACCACCGGAAAACTAATCCTTGCCGACGTCGCCCCAGGAAGTCGAGGTTCCATGCCCTTGAAACTTTGAAGCAGAGTATTTGTGCAGAGGCGAGAGCCAGTCGGTATTTAGCGTCGTGCCCTTCAGTAAATGTTTCCGATGATTTGCAGACAAATAGAAAGGTGGTAAGGAGGAAAAAAGATGACAAAAAAACTGATGTTTACGAAGTGGTAGATATAAGTGACTAACTCCCAACTTGTTTTGCAGTCACAGTGTTCAGTGAAGTGGCTGTAAGGAGTGGAGAGATTTGGCCGGACCTTAACATCGGGGTCTTGAGAGCCGATGAGGGTGAAACGAGGTGAGTATGGAGCAGCGCCGGAATGAAAGGGGCGGGGGAAACGGAGGATCCTGAAAAATCCCGCCCACCGGCGGCATCGTCCGGCACGATTCCCACGTCCGAAAATCCAAGAAGCTACCTCGCCGGAAATCGAACACGGTTCGCTAAGGTGAGAGGCGAGCAGTCTTACCACTACAATTTCGCGGCCCCTAAGTGGCTGTAATGATCTACACCGTACACGGAAGACAACATAATCCAATAAGGAAGGTTCCTCGCGTGTGGGATATATAATTAGTTTTGAGACAATATTTCGTAATCTCATAAGCTGATGAAAGCAATTGGGTTGGTGCCGTTTACCAGACTGTTGTAATTATACTAGTAGACTTCCAAACAAAAAATAAATATTTGTTCGTTGCAACGTCTCTCTCTCTCTCTCTCTCTCTCTCTCTCTCTATATATATATATACACACACACACACACACACACACACTAGATTTTACACGCGGCTTATCTCGCGTGGTTATAGTAACAAACTTATAGGGAGAAATAACGGTATTTGTTAGTAGACAGACACTGATCATAAACAGAGAACAGAGCACTAACGATGTCTTTTTTTGGTTCTAGAATAGCTCTTTTACATAGCCACTGGTTGTATTTTATACTTCTTTGTAGATCTGGGTAAACTCTAGCAATGAGTTCTGTATCGCTGCACCAAATTACTAAAATCCCCCGTTAATGACACACAGACCTCGGCATCTGTTTCTAACAACCCATCTCCAATTTTTAATAGTATATCAGCATAATATCCTGTATCATCGTCATTGTAGAGGTGCACTCTCATATTTGTCGTCAAACTGAATTTCTTTGTCATTTACCCATAAACTTGACGACTTGAGACAGGTTTTGATTTCATCTGCAGGTGTGCCCCTTTGAATCACCGGTAGAGTTTGGCGGAAGTCACCAGCCAGTAATACAACCATTCCTCCCATAATATCTGCATTGTTTCGTATATCCTGTAGAGTTCGGTTTAGGGCCTCTATCGCTTTTTGTGTGACATTGTGCTTTCGTCCCACACTAACAACTTACATTGACGCAGCATTGTACCACGAGCACTAATTTTTACTAAAATCATTTTCCTGAGGGAATGAGGTACTTTTTCGGGATAAAAAGTAGCCTATGTCACTTCTCGGCCCTCCAACTATCTCTCTACAAAAAAATCACGTTGATCCGTTGCTCCGTTGCCACGTGAAAGAAGGACAAACAAACAAACAAACAAACACACTTTCACATTTATAAAATTAGTTACGATATACAGTATATATGTGTGTGTGAATTAAGGCGTTAAAATACGTGTAGGTACGGGGATGCACAGTTCATTCATGGTTTTCTGAACCCCTGCTAAATTACCACGTTCACGCATTCCTCCGCCTTGCGCGAACAAAGCGAAAATTGCACCAAAGGGGCAGCTCGCCGCAATTGTGCGCACTCACTCATATAATTTTTTGCATGAGAACTAATTCTTAGTAAGCGTTACCAACACCCCTATTTTCTCTCCGTTTTATTTATAATAATTATAAATTATGTTTTGTAATGTATAAATAAAATATAAGTAAAAGTTAAATTTAAACCAAAAAAAAAAAAAGACTTATGCCAACATAAGTAAAAAAAAAAAAAAGCAGTTTTTACAACAGCTTAATGAAGATGATAGGATGCGCACTCTGTATATACAAAATAATTTTGATTGGCACTCTGTTAGCTCGGTACTCCATTGGTTGATGCCCCCTTGTGGGGGNAGTGGGGTCGGTAGGGTTGAAGAGACGAACTGCGAAGGGGAGGTTGATCAAGAGAGAAGTGTAGATAAGTACACTAAGACGAGCCTTCTTCCCTATTGACTCGGTTGGCAGCTGGCTAATAGGCTACGAGACGCTGGTTGGCGACCCTGGCTAGTGTCGCCATTTTGCCGGCGCGTGCGGCTGGGATTCGCTGTACAAACGGCTGTTTCACTTCTGTGTTCTTGCGTAGTCTATGTTTGCATAATGGTGGATGTAGGCGGCTCGCTTCTGGCTTGTTGTCACGCATGGGTTGTAAATCTGTGCAGGCCTCTATAGTGTATCCACGGCATCTTCAGACGTTTCGAATCAAACCTTAGAAAAATCACCCCATGTACGACGTGTTTGGTCATTTCTTAAATATGTCATGTATCGCAAGAGTTTCAAACTTCTGTTAAAATTACAGTACTTTATTTTCGGTCAAATTAAACTCTGACTTATATGTTATGTACAAATTAGAATCTTTCATTTATTGGGGCAGTGAAACTTCGCGAGAAGATTTTAAGACAAGTTATATTTCAAAACACTTTAGGGTCTTTTTATCTATCTTTAACTGCTGAATTACTTTTTGACACGTAATAACGGTCTGCACACGAATCACGTAGGAGCCGTGCTGATGACGAATTCTGAGTGGCCCTGTTAAATATGAGATCGGCAATAGACAAACTGCTCTTGGATGCTTAAAGTATAAATTCTACCGTGTACTCGTATTTTTTTCGCTGAAAAACTACTAACTCTATTTATTAACAACTAATGTGAATAAAAACAAGGAGAAAATGGGTGTGTTGGTAATGCCTAGTAAGCAGGGCCAGTGACTTTTCGCGTAAAAATCGGAGAACACGGTAGACTTCAATACTGTATACACAACTCAGCTGTTGTTATGCTTCCATTGGCTGCTGGTGCCGTGTTCGTCTTTGACCAAGCCACTCAGGACTAAGTAACTCCGACACTGAACCTTTGTGGTTCGTGCGCAAACTGTTAACACGGGCCAGAACATTTTTTAGCCAACCAAAGAAGCTGGACGACCCTCTAGTACTTTGGACTGTATCTTGTCTCGAAATCTATTCGCGAAATATCACTGCCCCTACTAATAAGAAATAGTTCTCATGCGAAATATTATTATTAAACTGAGTGCACACGAGTTCGGTGCGTTGTCCCGTTGGTGCAATTATTTTTTTTTTAGACTTGGTTAAAGCTTTGTTTGCACGAGGCGAAGGAATGACCAGGAAGTATAAACTCAGCAGGGCTTGAGGAAAGTCGTAGGTAAGGACGGCNTGTTTGCACGAGGCGAAGGAATGACCAGGAAGTATAAACTCAGCAGGGCTTGAGGAAAGTCGTAGGTAAGGACGGCTCGACTATAGGTGGTGGTAATGAAGAGCGCAGTCTCGAGGCTGGGGAGGACGGGCGAAGGCTATGCGGGATCCGTGCCGTCGCAGTATGCGGAAGTCGCCGACGTCGGCGCAAGGTGTGCGCCGCTGCGGACAGGTGTGCTGACGCCGTCAACACGCGCCGGCCCGCAAGGCCTTCCGCGGGCGCACCGGCTCTTGCCCGCAGCTGTACCTCGCAGGCGCACCGGCTCTCGCCCGCAGCTGTACCTCGCAGGCACTCCGCCGATACAGACGCCGAACTCCGGACGCACGCGCCGACAACATGGCGTCACTGGCCGGCCTCCAGTCAGCGCCACTGG
This sequence comes from Clitarchus hookeri, assembly GCA_002778355.1. Lineage (NCBI taxonomy): Eukaryota > Metazoa > Arthropoda > Insecta > Phasmatodea > Phasmatidae > Clitarchus > Clitarchus hookeri. The sequence goes on along the minus strand of NQII01003264.1, from coordinate 83,252 downwards.
TAACCCACGGCACTCGCCGGCTGGCAGTCCTGGACAATATCGCAGCATGCAGTTGCCAATCAGAAACACGACGCTTTCCCTAGAGCTTTGCACACCAATCAGAGAATTGACACGCGTACATCAAAGGAACCGCCTCTCCATTTCTTTTCTCTGTTTACTCATCAACTATGTGGCTTAGTCATAGAATAGGCAAGTACGCAGAAGTGAAACTATACTGGTACTATTACTATTTGCGCTAATATTCGTTGAACAGTTACGAAGTAAATACGTAAAGTCTGGGAGATCACTAAAAAGTCCTGTCCTCGGAATGGTCTACTGTGTAACACAGAATAGGCTAGTGATACACAAATCAATAACGCAACGCGAATCATTATAGCTACAGTTAGACCTTTCCTGCCTTCTTATCTCTTTATTTTGAGCTTTGTACAACTACCGGATTAGCGGTAAGAAAATGCGCTAGGCGAAAATCTCAACGGCCTTCAGTGCACTCTGAAAAAGACTACCTCCACTCTACAAAAAAAACTTCATTCTGGATGACGAAATTCCTCATCACTGGCGGTTTTCATTTAGCTGACAAATGGAACTAAGAGTGGAAAGCAAAGCCTGCTGGGTTGTTAAGCGCAACCCTAGTATTTATCTCACTCCGACAAACGCACTTTTTTATTTATTTTGATGCGTAACTTACTTCTCGCGAATTCTGTTCGCCTTAGACTGCAGAGTAGATAAGTGCTCAGAAATTAAATGGCTGGATACTTCCTTTGATTTGGCAGTGCCCATTCGCTGATTGGCTGCACAAGGCTCTGGAAGTAAGCTTTATGTTTGGTTGGTGGAGTCCCTATCATTTTGCGTACAAAATTTATTAGCAAGTTAGGAGTCACAAAAGTATAAGATAGTTACTCGGAACGTCATTGTGCCTCTGTTCATCAGACACGTCCTGCAAGACTCTGAGCCTATATACGAACACTTAGCACCCGGGTGGCTTAATTCTGTGTGTTCCAGTGGACCAGGAGAGTGAGTTGTGCTTGGGCAGCAGATGGTAGACAATATCGTCTGCTCAAGTGTGTCAAGTACTTTAAACTGTAGCGTGGTGCCGTTTTATAACGCGAGACGGTAGGGAGTGTATTGACTGGATATTACGCGCTGCGGAAGCTTCCCTGTTGGCTGGGTTGCTCACTCACAAGCAAGTTACGAGACGTTGATTGGCGAACGGCGTTCCCACATGTTGGCCAGCGACGCCATTTCGCGGGCGTATGTAACTTTAATTCTCGGTGCAAGGAGTTGTTTGACTACTGTATTCTTAAGGCGCCCATCTACCTGGCGCTTGAACTGCGTTGCAGAGTGTTCCAAATACACGTTTTTCAACGAAGCTATTAAGCGTGCGTCCAACGTGCTGATCTACAAAAAGGACACAGACTTCAGACGAGAGCTGTTAAGTACTTTCAAAATATCACGTACGTTAGAAACATCAATTCAGAGTACTCCAAAACCGCTAAAAACTACCTTTCCAAGGCGCTGTAGCTCAAAACGCACGCATCAGATACATACAAAACTACTATAGAGGCCTGCACTGAACCTTCCTAAAGACTTCCCACTAATAAAATAATATGGTCACCGCTGAAAGTCCCATAGGTACACGCAGCACGACGAGAACACTGCACGCCAGTTCAGAGCCTTGCGCTTAGCGGCGATGGCGTACTTGATGCGCGTGGCAGTGTCGCCCTTATCGCTCCCGCGCTTCTCGGCCTAAACGTGGGAAAAATTTCCAGGTAGACGGGGGCCTTAAGAGGGCGCGGGGCAAAGATTAATTCCAACTACGTCAATTGAATTTTACAGATATTTGTAAGCCACCGTAAAAAAAAGAGTAAAAAAGGGCAATCCTAGATAACGGGTATTTCCAGTTTGCAATATTAGTGCATTTATTTCGCATATCTTGCGCCGCGATAACACATACGTTTGGAGCGTCAGAAATATTGTATTGGGTTTGCTAACGTTCTTCGCTGCTATGTCTGGAGGTTTATTAGGGGAGCTTGCAAACTAACTTTTGACCTTACTTAAACTAACACCCGTTCCTTAACTGGGATTCGAACCCAGAACCTCCCACACCCCAGACCGGAGGCGCATCAACATACTGCGCCACGGGCGTCAGAATCAGCTCAACAGAAATATATCGCTCTTGCAAAATGTTGGCTCTCGTAGTAAGCAAAAACAATTGCGTAAAATTGCCCTTTCTTCGATTTTTTATATTGGCTTTTATGACATTGTAAAGCACGATTAACCTCTTCATAGCGTTAATTGGGCATTAATTGATGCCCCATGCCCCCTCCAGCATTCTGAGGTCAGGTGAAGTGTACGTATGTGTCAACCATTAATCTAAGCTGTGTGGTTTAAAATACATTTTGGCAGATAAGCTCGTCTATGACGTGACTCAGAGACCGGTAAGTGCGCAGTCGGCATGCTCTCTCTACTCCATGTCACCTGTCCGCTGGCACACGTCTCTTCTGTGACAAACCAAGGAGCATACAAGTATAGAGTTGTAAATCAAGGCTGTGACGACAGATCGTTATCCTATTAATTTGTTTGCCGAAGCAAGCCGAAGTAGGTTCTATGGTACTGCCAACTTTTGAACACAAGAGTAAAAGACACATGCACACTTTGTCATGTTGGTGATATCGTAGAACCTTGTCAGCTGTTTTTTTTTTTTTTTCTCATATTGTGATAGGCCTATGTTTTCTGGCCAATATTATTGATGTGTCTCTTATACAGAGTTATTTTATATCACAAATATATTTGAGCAAATATAAACTGTAACCGTGAAGGTGAAACACTACATTGCAACCAGTTATATACATACATTCATGAAAATACACGTGACACGAATAAACACACGGGAAGGGCGCTTACACAAAGCAGTCCGTGCTATCACCATCAAAATTAAAATTTGCAAATCAATCATGAGTTTCTACAATATCTAAAGAGAGAAACTGCACGATTGTGTATTGTATATTTATGCTATGTAAATATAATTTGTTTAAGTATTATTTAAAGTATAAACATTATTTATTTCCTGTATAGTAACCCTACTCCATCAAGTGGGCAGGCCTAATAATTTTTATTTAAGTGTAATTAAAAAAAAAAATTTGTTGTAAATAGTTCGGCCCAATAATTTTTTATTACACATAATATTTCATATGTTGTAGCGTGTAAATTATTTTTGGATCTAAATTTTTGTAATGTTAATATTATAGAATGATTTTTTATTTAACATGTGCTCAAAAAATAAAATAGACGACTCCCAAGTTACCTGAAAAGATTCTAATTGAATGAGGAGTGGAACTCGGTTTCACCCTTCCGAGGTGACTTGGTAGTCACTTGGTAGACTTGGTAGCCTAAGTTGTAAAACTGTACAACCTCAACTTGGGGTGTCTTCGATGAGGTTTCGTTCTCCCTGTTCCGAGTTGCGAGGGCCTGGCGACAAACCTCCGGCTGCCACCGANGGCGATGGCGTACTTGATGCGCGTGGCAGTGTCGCCCTTATCGCTCCCGCGCTTCTCGGCTTAAACGTGGGAAAAATTTCCAGGTAGACGGGGGCCTTAAGAGGGCGCGGGGCAAAGATTAATTCCAACTACGTCAATTGAATTTTACAGATATTTGTAAGCCACCGTAAAAAAAAAGTAAAAAAGGGCAATCCTAGATAACGGGTATTGCCAGTTTGCAATATTAGTGCATTTATTTCGCATATCTTGCGCCGCGATAACACATACGTTTGGAGCGTCAGAAATATTGTATTGTATAGGGTTTGCTAACGTTCTTCGCTGCTATGTCTGGAGGTTTATTAGGGGAGCTTGCAAACTAACTTTTGACCTTACTTAAACTAACACCCGTTCCTTAACTGGGATTCGAACCCAGAACCTCCCACACCCCAGACCGGAGGCGCATCAACAGACTGCGCCACGGGCGTCAGAATCAGCTCAACAGAAATATATCGCTCTTGCAAAATGTTGGCTCTCGTAGTAAGCANGACTGCGCCACGGGCGTCAGAATCAGCTCAACAGAAATATATCGCTCTTGCAAAATGTTGGCTCTCGTAGTAAGCAAAAACAATTGCGTAAAATTGCCCTTTCTTCGATTTTTTATATTGGCTTTTATGACATTGTAAAGCACGATTAACCTCTTCATAGCGTTAATTGGGCATTAATTGATGCCCCATGCCCCCTCCAGCATTCTGAGGTCAGGTGAAGTGTACGTATGTGTCAACCATTAATCTAAGCTGTGTGGTTTAAAATACATTTTGGCAGATAAGCTCGTCTATGACGTGACTCAGAGACCGGTAAGTGCGCAGTCGGCATGCTCTCTCTACTCCATGTCACCTGTCCGCTGGCACACGTCTCTTCTGTGACAAACCAAGGAGCATACAAGTATAGAGTTGTAAATCAAGGCTGTGACGACAGATCGTTATCCTATTAATTTGTTTGCCGAAGCAAGCCGAAGTAGGTTCTATGGTACTGCCAACTTTTGAACACAAGAGTAAAAGACACATGCACACTTTGTCATGTTGGTNGCCGAAGTAGGTTCTATGGTACTGCCAACTTTTGAACACAAGAGTAAAAGACACATGCACACTTTGTCATGTTGGTGATATCGTAGAACCTTGTCAGCTGTTTTTTTTTTTTTTTTTTTCATTTTGTGATAGGCCTATGTTTTTTGGCCAATATTATTGATGTGTCTCTTATACAGAGTTATTTTATATCACAAATATATTTGAGCAAATATAAACTGTAACCGTGAAGGTGAAACACTACATTGCAACCAGTTATATGCATACATTCATGAAAATACACGTGACACGAATAAACACACGGGAAGGGCGCTTACACAAAGCAGTCCGTGCTATCACCATCAAAATTAAAATTTGCAAATCAATCATGAGTTTCTACAATATCTAAAGAGAGAAACTGCACGATTGTGTATTGTATATTTATGCTATGTAAATATAATTTGTTTAAGTATTATTTAATGTATAAACATTATTTATTTCCTGTATAGTAACCCTACTCCATCAAGTGGGCAGGCCTGATAATTTTTATTTAAGTGTAATTTAAAAAAAAAAATTTGTTGTAAATAGTTCGGCCCAATAATTTTTTATTACACATAATATTTCATATGTTGTAGCGTGTAAATTATTTTTGGATCTAAATTTTTGGAATGTTAATATTATAGAATGATTTTTTATTTAACATGTGCTCAAAAAATATAATAGACGACTCCCAAGTTACCTGAAAAGATTCTAATTGAATGAGGAGTGGAACTCGGTTTCACCCTTCCGAGGTGACTTGGTAGTCACTTGGTAGACTTGGTAGCCTAAGTTGTAAAACTGTAGAACCTCAACTTGTGGTGTCTTCGATGAGGTTTCGTTCTCCCTGTTCCGAGTTGCGAGGGCCTGGCGACAAACCTCCGGCTGCCACCGACCCCACCGGAGCGAAGTCGACCGTGAATGTGGGGCACCGCCGTGTCGCCGTCGACCGTCGACGGGAAGAGAGCAGGTGTCGTCCAGGTGGGACGCGCCAGGGGCACAAAGCAGTCACGAATACAGAGGCGAGACCACCGCTTGCACCGCCAACTCCAGCCGCACACGCGGGCAAGAATTCCGTCACTGACCAGCAACATACACTGAAGAGCCAAACAAACTGGTATAGCCGTGCTTATGCAAATAACAGAGGTATGGAACCAATCAGAGTAACGCGATGCGGTCGGCAGCTAGATCGGTTACTGCTGCTACAATGGCAGGTTATCAAGATTTAAGTGAGTTTGAACGTGGTTTTATAGTAGGCGCACGAGAGATGGGACATGGCATCTCCGAGGTAGCGATAACATTTGGATTTTCACGTAAGACCATTTCACGAGTGCACCGTGAATATCGGGAATCCGGTAAAACATCACATCTTCGACATCGCTGCGGCCGGAAAAAATATCGTGAAAGAACGGGACAAACGACGACTGACGAGAATCATTAAACGTGACAGACGTGCAACCTTTTCTCAAATTGGCGCAGATTGGATATGTGGACTGCCCTGCAGGATTCATGGTGTGAATTGCCTCCTGCATACCTTCAGACATTAGTCGAGTCCACGCCACATCGTCTTGCGGCACTTCTGCGTGCTCGGGGGGTCCTACACGATATTAGGCAGGTGTACCAGTTTTTTTTTTTTTGGCTCTTCAGTGAATGCTGGAACGCCGTTCGCCAACCGGGGCCCATGTTAACATACTCACCAGTCAGCAGCCTAACCAATAAGCAGGGACCTGCAAAATTCGCGATATTACGTGACATCACGGTACCGTATACACTCGAGCCTGCGTCGTTTCTCCGTTGGCTGCTGCACAGGCATGAAGTCACGCCCTTTCTATTTAAAACTGCACGTGATTGGGACACAGAGTTGTGAAGCGTTCATTTATTGGCGTAGAGTTGCACANAGTTTTTCACTTTGATCTGTATGCAAAGTTCAATGACAATTATGAGGTTAAGAGCAGTAACCCAAATACATTTTTTTTTTTTTTTTTTTTAAGTTTAACGTGCCCCCCAAATAGTAATGCGAATTTTGCAGGTCCCTACCAATAGGAAGCACGTCGCAGCATTCAGTAGACAGTCTCACAAACGACTCGTTCCCGCTTCTCGCGCAGACAACCAGCACGTTTCCATCAACGAACCAGCACGCCATTTCGTCTCAGCGTAGGCCTACTTATCTGTACTCCGTACCACGGGAATGGCACGTCGAAGAAAATTGGAGAACTACACAATGACCCTCAACATCCATCACGTCCCCGCCCGCACTTAAAGAAAAACCCTACCGGTCATATGATAATCCTCAATAATTAGAGACCTGAAAAATTCGCTGTTTCATTTCGGGACAAGCTAGAATTCAAAACCCCGTACGTTTGTATTGCGCATGCTATTGGCCAACCCGTTAGTCTACACCTCATGAACAACTCTGAGCCAATAATATACACACCATAAATTTCAGACCCAATCACCGTCTCCCGCTAATACAACAAGCAACCATTTAACATTCATATTTGCATGATTTTACGTACGAAAATGGAGTATAGCCTATAGGTAATTGAACTCGCGAATTTTTCAGGTCTCTAGTCTTTAGTCTTAAGCATGGGGAGATTTCTCCCGAGGTTTGCCCTCTTCCAAAAAGTAAAACGGGCACAGGTCTTGAGATGTAAGACAGCAGTGCCCGGGAAGGCAAAATAAAGTTCATTGTGAACTCCACGGTCTCGCGTTAAGCCATGTGACTGCCATCACAGCGATAACTAATTGATTCAGCTCGCTAAGCCTATCTTCTTGCTCTTGCCGAACCTTTTCGGAAAAGTCTCAAAAAATGACTATCAATACGTTTGCGTCATTATTTGTTCACTTTCTTCAGATGTCGCGTGACTCAGTTTTCACAGTTCTCGAATTCCCTGCAATTTCGTTCAAGCACCCGTCAAGAAACCAGCCGTTTTTTGAAGGTGTTCGTTACTGCATTACAAACGATGAGCAGAGACATTAGGCCTTTATCTCCCGAAGTGTAGTATGACGAAATTGATATCGCGTCGCCATGTACGTAAAGGCAGGTTGACTTCCCGATTGCAGTCGTCTCCGAACCGCGTAATTATAGATCGGTGAGCGTCAATCCATCGCACCTGTCCGGTGTTCCCGCGTCTTACCGCGTTAGGCCGTAGGTTGGGCTTAAAGTCACGTAACGTAGCACCTAAGAAACCAGAGTTGATACAGCAACTCATATATCGCGAACTCCTGTCGCACACGCAAGCGAAATGTTGGAAAGCCACCAGCCCAGCTAATACGCAACCTTTCGTAGCATGCAGAAACCAATCAGACGTAAGGTCCATCAAACCGGCACAGACACCGTAAAAAAAACCCTTTCGACAGGAAAGAATTAAAAATTGTTACATTCATTATGAGAAAATGCTACAGGAGAAAGATAGGTGGGTACCATGCTCTTTATTAATGGGAGAAGAGAAACTAGTAGAGAGGTGGCTGGGCATATTTTCAATTTGCGCTGGATTAACCAGAGTGATGTGGTACATCACTCTGGTGAGGGGAGTGNGAAGCCACAGAGGATCCTGTTCATAGTCTCGCACAACCGATCAGAAAATAGCTACACCCATATCAAATAAACTGTAACGTCTTGTCTTCTCAGCGTACTTATCTGCTGTGGTCTCGTCGACCGCTAGACTTGAAATACTGATGTTCTGAAGTGGCGATATGATTTTACTACAGAATAGGTAACAGTACAGAAGAGAAATTGCATGTTTATTTGACGTGGGCGTGCCCATTGTCTGATTGGCTGTGCGAGATTCCATAACGGAGAGCCTTGTGTCTGACTGTCTACGACGTGCTGCGAAATATTCCCTACCGGTTGGTTTGCCGGTTGGCAAGTAAGTCACCAGGCGATGATTGGCGAATGCCGTTGCTTCGTGTTGCTGACCAGTGCCGTTACTTTGCTGGTGTGCGCAACTGAAGGTCGCGATGTTAAGCATCTGTTTAACATCTGTAGTCTTAAGTATTCTACGCCACTACTTTATGTACACACTAAAAAAAAATTTCAGGTAAAATTCCCTTACATGTAAGGGAAGCAAATTGCACTTATATGTCAGGTAAAATTCCCTTACATGTAAGGGAAGCAAATTGCACTTATATGCGAGGTAAAATTCCCTTACATGTAAGGGAAGCAAATTGCACTTATATGCGAGGTAAAATTACCTCTTAAATGTAGAGAAGATTTCCGTAACAAGTAAAGTACTATTCCCCAAATCGTACAGAAAATTACCTGACAAAAGTGTGGGAAGATCCCATACAAGTAAGGGAATATTAACTATATTGTATACTAACATTATATTTAAAAAAAAACCTTTGAGCATTAGTCCTGTTGATTTTATTATACCATGTATCCTCAGACGAATAGTAACCGAAACCACAGTTCTAAAATCCTCGACTTCTGCCCTTGAGTGGGCGCTAACCATTGCCCTCTACTTCGGTAGGTCGGTGCGGTATCCGTTACACCGCAGCGACAACTTCCCAGTGTAAGTGATTACTGACGTACTACATTAATGCACCACGAAAAATAAAGCATTCATTGAAGTTACCTGCATTATGTTAAATTGAAATAACTGTGCACGTTTTCCCTATAAAAAAATAACTTAAAGCTAATAATAACTTGAACATTCCTGCCATTCTAAGAGCAACTCGACAAATTAGTTATTCCTGGAGCTGGTTAGAATGATTATTTTGTGTAAGTTCCTTTTTTTTATTTTTTTTTATTTACAAATTTTCAATTTTTAACTATTTGGGAATGGTATTTTACATATTTTATACCTTAAATTTAATTTTTATTGTGCAACAGAGAGTTCTTAGTGACCACCAGCCCACTCTATATGTAAAACTCGCCCCCAACTCCACAACCATGTACATCGGAGGCGAATAAGAATGATAGCAAAAAGGGTTTCAGTAGCAGCCTTATGATATCCAGTTTAAAAGGGCAATTGTAGAAATTTAAAAAAAAAAAAATCTTTTTTACTTTTAATTACCGGGCACTTCTCCTCTTTTTTTTTTTCCTCCGCCCCAAGAAAAACACAAACAATTTTCAAAATAAAATAGCTTTACAAAATTTATGCAAAAATTACATTAAAATATTTCAAGATTGTAATTCTTTAAAAACTTGAAATACATTAAAAAATGTAGGGGTTACAATAAAAATGTGCCGTTACAAAAATATGTATATAGTTGGGTAATTCTACCTCACACGTAAGAAAAACTATGTTTCCCACACAAGTTTGCGAATATTCCCTTTCATTTGTCAGGTAATGTTACCATTATTTTTTACAGTGTATTTACCTGTGGTCAAATAATACGACTGACCCGAATCAGCAAGATTTTTTTTAGTCATTCGCGTTAGTGTTCGGTAGGGTTGGGAGGAAAAGGGTATAATTAAAAACATAATATTTTGGTGCACTTTCGAGATTTGAAAGTTTTTCTGGCGGGCGGTCGCTGTCTGCACACGTATTACGGATGTATACTTGAAACCAGCAGCTAACAAAGGAATATAATAGGCAAGTGACTGCTATCGTAAATTACTTGTCACTCAAGTTATTTCGTGAGACATCGCCACCTTTAGCGTAATGTACATTTTTCCGGATAATGAATACTAATTATTCAACACTCTTGTGCTCCGCGAATGTACTGTAATTTGATTGTGAAGTGTTCTCCCAAGTATCGCCGACTGTGTGTGTTAAATTGCAAAAAAAGTAACTATCTGCTGCACGTTAAACAGAGTGTCCACGCCATGATCATAGCCGGGGGAGTCGCCATTAGCATCTGGATTAGTGATTCCGGTTTCTCATCGACCATTTGCGCTGCACCTGCAGTAAAATTATGGCCCCCATTACCGTGGGCTGGTTTTTTTTTTCTCTCTTTCAGATGCATCGCTTTTACGCATACAACATTGAAGCGAAGTGCTATCGTTCGATCATGCAACGTGCAAACACACAAAAAAAAACAGGTAAGTACGAACGCGAAAAGAGCTGCTGGTATCGCGAATTCCTGCCGAATGCGCAGTAAAAAATGGACTCGCATGCCATAAGTATGGTGGGATGTCGTTTGCTATTCAGCACCTGGAGAGTAGTTATCGGAAGATCGCGGAGAGTACTTCGCGAATTCGGTCGGATGCAAGGTAGGCCGTCGAGCACTAATTATTCTGCTGTACTTTCGTGATCGGATCACAATCCTTCAGACGTACCTTGTGTGTCCACAGAATACTCAAGGGCGTTGGGACCCCGGTATTGTAGTCGTCAGAACTGCTCGCCTTCCACCAAGGCGATTCTCGGTGGAGTCACCCGGACTTTCGCATGCGAGATACGCGTCTCGTTGGCAGGCGTGCTTTGTCAGGGTGCTCCAGATTTCCCCGGGCTTGCATTCAGCCGCCGAGCCACCTTCATCTCATTCCACCATCGCCGGAGCTGAGCTCAGGACCTCGATGTTAATCATCTACGAAAACGTCTCAACCCCGCAACGCAACGTTCGTCATTGGACCATATACAGGATGATTCTAAAATCATGGGACAAACATTGAGGGGTGGTAGAGCTCACTAAAACGAACAATTACTGTATAGGAATATATGGGCGGAAGTGACGCTTTGAGGCACAAACATAAAAACATAACACATTAACGGAAACATAAAATGTTCAATAGCAGCATACTTAACGAGTGATTCCGTACAGAAAATGTTAAAACAGTTGCTGGGAATGCATCCACCAACAATCACTCATGCTTGGCGATCTCTACATATGGCGTGATTGGCTGACAGTGGTGGCGATAGTTGAGGGCAGTCAAACGGTGCGCCAGTGACCTGCTGCATTAGCGAACAAAGCATTTGCGCCCATATATTCCTATACAATAATTGTTTTTTTTTAGTGAGCTCTACCACCCCTCAATGTTTGTCCCGTGATTTTAGAATCATCCTGTATATTATTTGATACGGCTTGGACTTAGCACCCGCAGGTACCGTACACAGGCTACCAAGATTGTCGAAAAAGTACGATTTCTATTGCACTGTCACTGTGCAGTATTTTGATAAAATTTACCTATTTCGGTGATTTAAAAATCAATTAATAAGAGTTTATTTTTAACCTGATATTTAAGAGTGTTTCCATTCTGGATACTGCAGGAAGCACATTTTTTAAAGGAAACCTTGGTCAAATAGGGCAATCATAATAACTACTTTGGTTGTTTAAAAACTAATGTTAAAAAATTAATAATAAGTTTTATGAACATTAATTTTAGTGAGTAATTATTGCTATGGTATTGCTTGATGATTGGTGATATGGAGGGAGGGGGGGGGAGAAAATACGTTTAAGTTTTAATTAAAATAGACTGTTATTATTTTACTTTTTAACGTTTAAATAAGTAAATTCTAGCAAAATATGGCACAGTGTTACAAAATATATGCAAAATAAATAATATTTTTCTGACAACTTCGCTAGTACGTGTACTGCTTTTAACGAGTTATGCGTGTTGTACAATCGGGTGTAGTGTTCCATCGAAAGCCAATTACGGGTGATGATCACCAAAAATTCATTACTTTGTTATTTTATATTCGTAAGAAATACTTTTCGACATGTAGACATTTCTTACAGATACTATTTCCTCCAAAAAAAATTTTAGAACACACATTGTTTTGCATAATTTACATGTCAAAATCACAATGTTAGTTAGTGTTTCTGGGACGTACAAATATCAAAAACTAACTCATTTACAAAATGATATATAATTCACATTAAAATATGATACCGTGAGTTATTTTCAAGAAATCTGTAAAATCATGCTATGAAATGTTTTAGCAACTTTTAAATATTGCTGAAAATTAACACATTTCTTAACACTTTTATTCGTATCAGTCTATAATTTTTTGTAAAACGAACATTTCCTAAGCAAACTTTAAAATAAATTAACCTCTTAACTTGTTGCACTGAGTATAATCGTTCACATCTGACATGTTGCAGAATAGGTGCAATCATGGTCGGTGCTCTGTAATTCCAGAAGCTAGCACTTGTGCATTCGGCACCTTTTCCTACGCAACGCTATTGGCTATTGCTGACACACCACATTTAGCCTACTTTCCGAAGGAAAGAAAGTCTTATGAGATTACATTCCTGTCTGGGTTTTGTTTGTGTGTGTACGTGTGTGTATGTATGTGTGTCTGTGCGTGTGTGTGTCACCCCTTTCAATTTTTGAATGTTTCAACCGAATTTCACCAACATTTTTACACATATAATATCTAGTAAGGACACCTGACTTTCGTAGTTTTCGACCACTTCAAGCACTTACTTTCAAAATTCTGCGTGATATGTCATATCTCGGGAACCATTCAACCGATTTAAACCAAAATTTGTATGCCGGCAGACCATTGTGTAAGCTTTAAATTTTAAAATAAATATTCTTGTTGATCAGTCATTTTGGAAAATAGCACCAATTTAATAAATAAATATTTTACATTATATCTCATAAACTATTAAAGCAATACTCACCCAATTTGACACGTAAGTAATGCCATGGTAGGCCATGTGAACGGAGGTGAATAAACATGATTAGTTGCTTATTTTAAAAATGGCGGCCATACAAACGCTTTACGTTTATTTAGTACCTCTATCTGCCATACAATTTTACCATTTACGAACAACTTTTGTATACTGAAAGTATATATTACAATCATAATATACACCACCAAATAACCATTGTTGTCTGCCATTTTGGAAAATAGCACCATACGAATAAATAAAATTATCATGTCATAACTCGGTAAATAATTAACCTATTCCTTCCAAATTTGGCAAACAAGTAGTACTGATGAAAATAATGTTAAGTGGTATATTTTAAGATTATCAGACACTTATTTTCAAAATGGTGGCCATATAGAAATTTTAGCTTATAATGTTATCTTTTCGGAACTATGTAATCAATTCCAACATACCTTTGTATGCTGGCAGTAGAAATTACAACTATCAACCTTATCTACATGAAACATCTTTTGTCCGCCATTTTGTAAGATAGCGCCATACGAGTAAATAAGGTTTTTTGTCATATCTCGGGAAACAATTTACAGAATCCTTCCAAATTTGGCAAACAAATAGTACAGTAGCAGCTGCTGTAAACTGGTGTGTTTTATGAAGGCCAGGCACTTATTTTCAAAATTGTGGTTATATAGATATATTAACTAAATATATTTTATTAACGAAACAAATTCAGCTTAACTTCGTATGCTGACAGTACCTGCTACAACCATCGAATTTGTCTATGCAGAGTATAATTTCTCTGTAATTTTGTTGGAAAGCTCTACCAATAAAAAAATAATGATTTTATCTCGTATCTTGGAAAACAATAGACCCTTTCCTTACAAAATTTGGCGAAGATGTAAATTTGGTAGGCCACAATAATAAATGTTTTTTTTTTTTACGTAGGACACACTTATTTTCGGAATGGCGACTATAAAATCATTTCAGTTTTGTTGGCAATATATACGAAACTATGTAATATATTTTTAACTAAACTTTGTATATTGCCAGTATACATTCATCGAATTTGCTATTTCGTTACTGTTTTGTCCTCCACTAATGAAAATTATGGAGGTTTCATACCATGTCTCGAGGACCAATCAACCAATTCCCACCAAGTGTTTCACTGGAACATTTCAAATAAATTTTTACCAAATTGTGGACACCATAAATGCTACAGAAGGCCATGTAATCATTCATGATTTAAATGGGCAAGACGGCGATTTTCAAAATGGCAGCTTGAAAAATAATTTAGGTAAGTTTGACATGTATTAAACAATTTAACCAAATTCAACCGAAATTTGAATGTAGACAGTATACATTAGAAGCATCGTAAATATAGCCTTTTTTTCTGGCAATTTTGTATGATAGTAGGCCATGTAAACTTAACATGTTTTACGTGGCTCAGTAACTTATTCACAAAGAAAAGAACCTGTAAATATTTAAGGTTAGTAAACCCTACCATTCGAAACATTAGACTTATTAAATCCGAAGTTGATGCTCCGAATCCGACCTCCGTAATGTTGTGGATTGCACGCTAGCTTACAGTAGGAGTTTTGCTGTGTTCAAAGTCCCGGGTAAGGCATGTGTGCATTTGTAATTGTCTCAGTACTGCTGCATAAGTTTCTGGTTTCATTTCTGAAGTTATTGCTTTCAAAGACAAGTGAAGTCCTTCCTACCAACTTGGGTTTTAATAAATTATTTAAAAATTAATTGCACCATTGTTGAGGAAAGTAGCCTCATTAGTTATATCAGTAAATTCTTGTTTTATAATTGGTTGCCTCTTGTGCGGTGGATATACTGAAATTCTTTTTATTGGTTACAGATTGTCAGTTCTTACAATAAATTCATAAGTACTTTTCACACCATAAATTGCTTCTTCTGCAACTCCTTAAATTAAACATGTATGTGTCATTTAGGCTATGGCATGAGCTTTCAGTCACCCGTGTTAAATTTTTTCTATATGTTTCGGTATGTTTTATTTGTAAGTCCCAGAAACTGAAAAATTGTGATTTTGACATACAATGAAACAAAAGCTATCCGATTAAACAATTTTATACAAGGAAATAGTATTTGTAAGTAATGTTTACAAGTTTAACGTAATTTACGTACAGATGGAAACTAATAATTTTTAGGAAATTTCGTGAGTTGGTTTTGCGAAAAGCTAGGGACTCCAAAATTCTTTGCGTACTCGAGCATCAGTCGGTTGTTCATTGTCTGATACTTCATTTTTCCCCAGGCCAGGTAGTACGGGATTCGGTGATTGTTTTCTTGCAGGTCTGTACCTGGCTCCAGTCCGTCCAGGCCACGTCATACAAACTGCGAACCAGCTGAAAAAAAAATAAGTCACGTGTATATGTGTTTGAAGTTTAGCTTTTCTACAAATGAATTCGCGAAATTTTCGGAACTATATCAACTCATTCGTGCACGCATTAACCCGTCCAATCCCGAATTAATTTACGAGCTGAAATGTTGCAGTCATTTTAATATTTTGACGTGCGCTGTACTTGTACCGAGCGTGCTCCTTGAAACCAATCAACAAAGCCAATGCGTGATCTTTGCTGTCAGCATTGACTACTCACAAACGAGAACTGCAGAAAATTCAACAAATCATATTTCTCACAAGGGAGGCGCTCGAAACACCGGTCACTGATTCATTTCTCTGTACAGCACCGGCCATGAATATCCTTCATTTGCAACATGTCCTTGATCGTAGACACGGGGAGCAGAAGTGATGCAATTATGTAGTATTTTGATGTGCACTGTACTTGTGTCTAAAAAAAATTTTTTTTTGCAACCAGCGAACAACGTGCTGCGTGCTCAAAGACATTCCCATCAGCGAATCACAAAGGAAAGGTGTGGTAGCATTCAACCAATCAGATTAATCGTTGCGGGGAAGTGACTCGAGGCAGTGGGTACTGAGGGGTTCCTTCTCTGTGTAGAGTACTGGCCATAAATACCATGCATGCGCAACATGTCGACGGTCGTGGAGACGGCGAGTGAACGGGCTGATGGGGCGTGCGGCAGGGTCGGCGTGTCCCCGGGAGTTGCGCCGTCGTCGTGTAGGACAACGTCTCCGGCGCCCGGGGCCAGCAGGCAGATGTCAGATGTCGCCGGACTCTTCGGCCCAGCCGCGAGGGACACGAACACCGGTAGCTAGGGCGAGGGGCGAGCGGGAGGGAGGGGAGACACGATGGACGCACCTGCCGCCTCGTCCACTCTCCAGAGCGCCGATCGTTTCCAAGGTCGCCGCCGTCACTGGCGAATACGCTCGCCATACCACAGACTCAAGATGAAGCGGACCGCTTGTTCGTCTTGTGCCCAACATTGACCTGCCACAATCATACACAACTGTCAAAGTCTGAGGTTTTAAATGACAATCACTATTATGTTAATACAATACTCTTACAATTTTGAATTTAATCTATCTGCATTACAAATTGGTTTAGAGGAAGTATACATATATCTCAAAGTATTTGTTTACAAATCAGTTTTCTAACCTAAAATCCAAACCATGCCGTTTTCGCTAGACGTGTTGGCAGAAAAGCAGTTCAACGCTAGGACACGGAGATTGGCTGTGCGCAGCCAGCGAGATTGGTCCACCTCATCTTTAGTCCATGCGCCACATAGGAGCCTATCCAGTTTGCCGGCACTGGTAAAGTCTGTTCATGGTAAACTCAGCGCTTTTGAAAGCCCTGCTTAACCCATTTCAGACCCAGTGTACACAATTGTACACGTAAAGCACGGGGAAGGCTATTTTTGGTCACTACTTTACACTCCCAGACTTACTAACCAACGATCTTCCCTGCGGTTAACTGATTTGTAAGTGCACTTCTGCTTTACGTTGTGAATGGTTCTTTTTTTCTATGGGGCCGCGGTGGTTGACCGGTTAGCCTGCCGCCTCCCACCAAGGCGAACCGGGTTCAATCCCCGGCCGGGTCACTCAGAATTTCCGCATGCCGGACGGTGACGCTGACTGGCGGGTTTTCTCGGGGATCTCCCGTTTTCCCCCGCGCCTTCATTCCGGCGCTGCTCCATACGCAACTCGCTTCACCCTCATCGGCTTTCTCAAAACCTCAATGTAAAAAAACAGCCCAAATCTCTTCACTCACTCTTATTTCTATGGCCGAACACGAAATATACGCGCCGTTGTTTGCGGTGACGAAACAAGCGCTGTGATTGGTTAAAGTACTGCACGCATAAAAAATATTTCTTATTTGCAACACCCGCAACCGTAAATTAAATGGGATCTGAAAGGGTTAAGATGTACTGGTACTTTCTTTATGTATTCTTACTCCTTTCTTACGCCTCATGTACAATTAACATTGCCATGGATCTGGTCACGTTATTCGTGCGCCGATCAAGTGAAACTGTCGAATTATTTTCACGAATTCGCTTACTACTACGCGTCTACACATTGTTACCGGCTGTTCTGTTACGTGCATGGTTCATTCATGGTTACTTCTAACTTTTCTGAATCCGTGCTGGAGTTCTACTTTCAGGATATTCCTCCACCTCACGCAAAAAAAAAAAGCTTAACTAGGTCTTAAAAAAATTGCACCAGAGGGACAACAGGCCGTATTTGTGTGCACTGACTTTAATAATATTTTGCATGAGAACTATTTCTTGCTAGCCAATACCAACACTTGTATATTTTCCCTGTTTTTAATAATATTAATCATTAGGGGCAGTGACATTTCGCGAAAAAAATTTCGAGACAAGATAGAGCCCAAAGCACGGTAGGGTCGTCCAGCTTCTTTGATTGGCTAAATAATGTTCTGACCCGTGTTAACCGTTTGCGCACGAATCACGGATGTTCAGTGTCGGAGTTACTTAGCCCTGAGTGGCTTGGTCAAAGACGGACACGGCGCCAGCAGCCAGTGGAGGTATAACAACAGTTGAGGTGTGTATATAGTATTGGAGTCTACTGTGTGCTCCGATTTTTACGCGAAAAGTCAGTGGCCCTATTAATCATATATTCAATAAATAAAATATAAGTAAAAGTTCAATTTAACTAAAAATAAAATACTGTTATGTAAACAGAAGTAGAAAACGTTTGTGACACGTGGCATGTTTAGGAAACAACCAAACACGTTGTACATGGGGGCGTTTTTCAAAGGTTTGTTTGGAAAAGTGAGAAGTAATCGTGAATGGACTACACCTCGTGCTTTGACCACTCTTGTGCTGCTCGTGGAGTTGTAGTTAATGTTCCACTTATCGTGTTTGACTACCGGCTTTTTAATTTAAAATAAAATAGTTCAAATCAATTTTATGTCGCTCCATAATCGCTAGAGTTTTTCGCCCAAGTGTCTAGTAGCTAGACCCGACAACTAATTCCACCCCTTCGCTCGTTGTTATCACGGATGGTTGATTCAAGGTCATTTGCTTGTGCTACTGCATAACTGCAGATTGGTTGCTCAACCATTGGGCCATAGTTCATCATTTTGACTCATCCCTACGTACTATTACAACATCAAAATTTATTTGAACATGATTACTTAAATTACCGTAACTTATGTCATTTCTTAACAGTGGCTGAAAGCGTCTTTGACGGTCAATGGCAGAAGTCATAAGAGCATACAGCCTCTTGGAGTTTAGTAAGCAGCCACAAAAAAGCGCGAATTTTGCAGGTGAATGTGATTTGGGCTCTTAACATCGAGGTCTTGAGAGCCAATGGGGATGAACAAGGTGATTATGGAGCAGCGCCGTAATGAAAGGGTGGAGGAAACGGGAGACCCCCGAGAAAATCCGCCAACCAGCGGCATCGTCCGGACGATTCCCACTTGCCAAAATCCAGAGTGAACCGGTCGGTGATTGAACCCGGTTCGCCTTGGTGGGAGGCAAGCAGTCTAACCACTCAGCCACCGCGGCCCCTTTTGCAGGTCTTTACTCATTGATTATTTACCTGGGTGAAAAGTCGCTTTCATAAGTACCAATTAGGGAAAGTGAAATAATGTACATATTGCAATTATATGTGCCATCGTTCGACTGGAAATGGTTAAAGGCATATTTCCAGAATGGTTCTTAGTTGCGAAGATTTAAGCTACACGAACTTTCAGCTCGTAAAAAATTATATGTCATACGTCTAGTGTTTCTGTTTAAGAAAGTTCAGAAGAGAAAGAAAAAAAATACTGAAGAAAATGTATTGTTGCGAACCTTGTGCTGTTTAAAAGTTTGCAGTGAATCATTCAAACTCGCTCAGTGTTTTCTAACTATCGATGGTGATATTAATTTGATTCATTGGCGTAACAAAAATTTGCCGATATAATGTCGTTATCACTTTCGAGGTGTGTTTTGTTCTATTCGGAGATTTTTCGTCTATGAGGTGCGTGACATAAGCATTAACAGATCTGCTCAAAATGGGAGCCGTTTAGCAGGACGAATATTTACTTCGCAGGCCAGAACAAAATTATTGTATCCTAACTGTTCAAACGTTTAGCAGACGAATGTTTACTTCGCAGGCCAGAACAAAATTATCGTATGCTAACTGTTTAAACGTTTCGTTCGCATGCTGTGAACAAAGACCAGCCATTCGCTGTCTGGCGCGGGTTTCCAACAAGGTATATTTTTACGAAGTTCGGGAAAGTATTTTTTTGTTGTGTGCAGAAACTGTTATACTTCTTGCATGTGCCCTTGGCTCTGTTGGGGTTTCTACAGTCGAACAACTGTCAGCATGCTCCCGCCTCGCAATGTAAACACAGAGAAGATAGGCACACCTACGGGAGTGACGCAACTGTCCCACTGATGCAAGTCTACTTAACAGCTGATAGGCTATGCCTAGGGTTCAAAAAATTTCACGAATAAATTTCAGGGCAAGCTAAATTTAAAACACTTGTCTGCTTCAGTTTCTTTCTCAAATTGATCAGAATATTCTGTACACGTCGTTGATGACCTCCGGAGTCAATAGAAAACGTGCATGAAAAGGAGGATCGGATCTTATGCTACCCATTTTTGGTGTAAAATGGGCTACTCACTGGGACAGAAGCCAATCAACAAATATCTCTGACATGAAGATGCATAGAATAGTGGAGTTTGGGCTGCATTTCGTTTAACCCGGGCAATTTTCCTGACCCTATCTACGCTTAGGGACGCCTGGTTCCACGCAATCTCAACTTCAATATCATACATGTGTACCTGGTGTTTTCCTGTTTTCCTTTGGTTAATAGCTGCATGTTTTTTGTGGAAACACGTTCCGGTATTCGATTGGCCAGTCGGAATTAGGTAGTTCCTATACTGGACGTCTGTGATTCGCAGTCATGTACCTATGACGAGTAAATGTTAAACCCGCCCAATCGCAAACGTTACATATCGGCTGAAGTGTATTGAAGTAGAACTAGACAGGAACTTTTTTTCGCGAAAAAAGGTGTCCCTATGTCTGGCGGTGTGAAATTCATTGATTAAACCTCGATGTATTTTGCGAAACCTTTCAGTGGTAGGCTAGACTTGAATCACGTCAGCCTTGGTTGGCGTTAGTCGTTATGACTGGGTCACAGTTTACAGTTTACGATAAGAAACTTCGACTGATATGTGCCTGAAACGTACAGGAGATGTACACTGAAGAGCCAAAAAAACTGGTATAGGCGTGCGTATGCAAATAACAGAGGTATGGAACCAATCAGAGTAACGCTATGAGGTCGGCAGCTAGATCGGTTACTGCTGCTACAGTGGCAGGTTATCAAGATTTAAGTAAGTTTGAAAGTGGTGTTATAGTCGGCGCACGAGAGATGGGACATAGCATCTCCGAGGTAGCGATAACATTTGGATGTTCGCGTACGACCATTTCACGAGTGTGCCGTGAATATCGGGAATCCGGTAAAACATCACATATTCGACATCGCTGCGGCCAGAAAA
>NQII01003264.1:47456-61252 GCA_002778355.1 Clitarchus hookeri | reverse complement strand
TTGTACTTATCTTCTCTGTGATAATGGGGGGGGGGGGCCGAATCCATCTAGCCACGCGGGCCACACACCCACGTTGGCACACACTTATCCAGGACGTATCAACGGTATACTGTCGAATTATAAACGCAGGGCAAAAGTACGGGTGCTCAACCCGTTCATGATCGTGGACATGTTGCAAATGAATTACACTTATGCCGGGTACTGTATACAGAGTGACGCATCGGTGTCCAGTCTTCTCTGCGGCTAACCTGATTTGTGGAATTTTCCACGCCTCTTGGACGTCATCGGGCACGCAGCAGTTGTTCACTGGTTATATGAAAAANTTTTCCACGCCTCTTGGACGTCATCGGGCACGCAGCAGTTGTTCACTGGTTATATGAAAAATGTCCTAAACACGCGTTGGCCTAATGCGCTTACAGAAAAAAAAATTACGCGATCGCATCACTCGAACTTAGAAGTTAATGGGATATCGAACCGGTTAAAGTACACGATACAGCGAACTTTGCAGATGTGTATTAATAAATGTATTTCCCGTGCGTGTCGAAACGACAGCAGCCAAGAATCTCTGCAAGTAGTCAAAAAAACAAGAGTAACGGGTGACAATGAAAGGCCGCGCAGCAAGGTTACGACCGCCCGACTGTAGGTCTGCTGCCCGCATGATCGTACACACGTGCTCCGCACGCCACCATTTAAAGACCTTGAGACGTCGGAGGTAGGAGCTGTAGACCTTCGCTTTTAAAAGGCGCCTCGCCTCGTAAAAACGACTTGCCTACTTACTCTCTTCTCGTCGTCTACATCGGCCGCGATGCCGCGGCGTACAACGTCGAAGCAGGTGGAGGAGGTGGAGGGGATATGTTTACGTTGAAACTTTTTGAATGTTGGGAGCAGTAAATTCCTTTCTTACTACCTCTCGTGTCGCGAGATGCAATGCAATGAACTTTGTGCATCTGAATGCTGTTACAAGCATACTCGACTTAAGCGTGCACGGTCCGTGCTTCGGAGTTACGATTCTGGTGATCTTCTAGCCTACTCTCCGAAGAAAAGATACGCTTATGAGGTCACTTTCTTGTCTGTGTGGCTATGTGTGTGTATGTTTGTACCTTAGTGTGTTGGTGTGTGGGTATGTCCCTAAAAAACTTTTGAACCCGTCAACAGGATTTCACCAAACACGGTAGGTAAACACACAGTACTTATTAAAACACCCGATTTTTATAGTTTTCAACCACGCCGGACACTAATTTTCAGAATGGCAGCCGTGAATAAATTGGACGCCATGTCATATCTCAGAAACCAATAAACCCATTTTAACCCAATTTGTTATCTTGACAGCAAATAATGTAAGCCGTGTATTTAGAGAGGTAAATTGTTATCGGTATGCAATTTTGAAAGATAACACTAAATGAAAAAAAAGGCTCTTAAGTTATATGCCGGAAACTACTCAACCGATTCCCACCAAATTTGGCATGTAAGTAATACTATAATAGGCCATATAGACATGTGTGATTTAAATGTGAAAGCCCTTATTTTCAAAATGGCTGTTATATAAATATTTAAGTTAACTTTTATTATATAACATATCGTTCCACCAATTTCGACCAAACTTGATATGCTAGACCTATCTATTCCATGGCATCAAATACGCCAATGTGTTAATTGTAATTGGGTAAAGGGACCTTATCTTCCAGACAGCAATTTTTTTAGGAGAACAGAAAATCTTTAGAAGGGTCGAAAGTACTTGTTTTTGTTTTATTGACGAAATGCTACCTACATACTTTCTGTGCAACCTGGTAAAGTATTAGTCCGATAGCTCACTCCTAGATGGCATAAAAAGGCATTTCCGCAAGCCCTTGTAAGACAAGAAAAAGGTTCCTTATCTTCCCAATGTATTTAAAATGGGGGGAGATAAGGTCCTTTTTATCACATATCTTCCATTAGCATACAACTGTCGTTTTTGTTGTTACAAAGCATGGGATTATTATATAAAAATATGAAGTTAGCAGTTTTTCTGTTGGTAGCTTTACTCAACAGCAAATGTACGTTTCGTTTCTAGCTGTCCCTGTTTTTAACCTCACTTCTGTTATGTTATTGTCTTTTTTGTTTATAAAGGTTTGGATCTTAATTATCTTTATATACGAATAATGTGTCTGTTCCAGAATGGAAGGAAAAAATGCTAAGATGATAAACACCTATGGGGGAGGCGAAATTCCATAAGATTTACGAAAAATTTGTGAGAACAATTTTTGTAAATTAATCTGCCAATCCTGGTGTATCTGACAATAAAGATTAAAATGTTTCTGAAAAGATTTAGGGAAATGTTTGTCCGCCATTTCGTAAGACAATGCCATATTAAAACATTAAGTTTTCATGTCATATCTCGAGAAACAATCAACTGATTCCTACAAAATTTGGCATCCAAGTAGTACTCTGGAAAACCATGTAAACTGCTATGTTTTAAGGGAGTCATCCACCTATTTTCAAAATGGCAGCTATATAAACATGTTTAGTTCATTACGCTACATGAACAACACTATGTACCTATTTGAAATTAACTTTGTACCCTCGCAGTATCTATTACAAAAATTAAATTTGGGTACACATAGTCTATTTTGTCCGCCATTTTGTAAGATAGCGTTTTATGTAATATCTTGGGAAACAATCAACCGACGCCTACCAAGTTTTGCACATAAGTAGTAATATGGCAGGCTATGTAAAATTTAATGTTTTACTTGAGTCGTACACATATTTTCAAAATGGCCGCGATATAAACATTTTAGCTGAGTAAGCTCTATGTATAAAACCATGTAACAAAGTATACGTTATAACCATCAAATGCGCCTACACAGAGCTTCTTTACTCCGTTATATAGAAAGATAGTGTCAGATAAAAAAAAAAGTTTTTATGTCATGTCTTGGGAAAGAAACAAGCGATTCCTTCCAAATTTGCACACATGTAGTACCACAGTAGGCTATGTAAACCTACTTGTTTTAAGTAGGTTTACATGGCTTGTTTTAAGTCGGTCAGACGTTCTTTTAAATTGTGGAAATATTTATAATTTAGCTTAATGTGCTATATATTTTAATAGCATATTTTGTCGGCCTTTTTTTAAGGTAGAGAAAATGGAACATTTGTGCTCTATCTCGGGAACAAAACAACTGATTCCCATCAAATTTTGCACACAACAAACAGAGCTACAATAGACCATGTAAACTTACTTAATTCAAGTGACTGCCGTAGTTGTTTTCAAAACGACAGCCCTGCACGTATTTCAAGTTACTAAATCTTGTATACCGAAACTTTAGACTGATTAAAACCGAAGTTGATGCTCCTCATGCTACCTCCGTTATACAGTTAGTTGCATGCTAGTTGACGCTACGGTGAGTCCCAGGTAGCGTACGCGTGTATTTGTAACTGTCGCACTAGTGTTTCATATGTTTCTGGTTCCATATCTAATTATATATATTTCAACAATATGTCTAGGCCTACCTACCAGCATCAAAATTATTTTCATTTTTATAGATGGAAGTAGGCTCATCAGCTATATCGGTAACTAGGGCCAGTGACTTTTCGCGTAAAAATCGGAGCACACAGTAGACTTCAATACGNTTTAGACTGATTAAAACCGAAGTTGATGCTCCTCATGCTACCTCCGTTATACAGTTAGTTGCATGCTAGTTGACGCTGCGGTGAGTCCCAGGTAGCGTACGCGTGTATTTGTAACTGTCGCACTAGTGTTTCTTATGTTTCTGTTTCCATATCTAATTATATATATTTCAACAATATGTCTAGGCCTACCTACCAGCATCAAAATTATTTTCATTTTTATAGATGGAAGTAGGCTCATCAGCTATATCGGTAACTAGGGCCAGTGACTTTTCGCGTAAAAATCGGAGCACACAGTAGACTTCAATACGATATACACACCTCAGCTGTTTTTGTACCTCCATTGGCTGCTGGTGCCGTGTCCGTCTTTGACCAAGCCACTCAGGACTAAGTAACTCCGACACTGAACCTCCGTGATTCGTGCGCAAACGGTTAACACGGGCCAGAAATTTTTTTAGCCAATCAAGGAAGCTGGATGACCCTATAGTGCTTTGGGCTGTATCTTGTCTCGAAATATTTTCGCGAAATATCACTGCCCCTATCGGTAACTTCTTGTTTTATAATGGTGCGAATTAGTTTTTGCTTTATAAACTTCCGGAACTAATGTCAGAAAAAAAAATGTTTTACTTACATTGTTTTGCTTACCAGTATCTAGAAGCTGCCGGTACCGTGAAAACTATCTATGTAACCTAAATAGATTCTGTACAACCAGTTTTGAACTAAAATGAAGTGTTGTAACCCTGCAACAAAGGAAATTGCATAGGTTTATTTTTAACGAAGTGAGCGCTCAGAAATACAAATCAACAGCCACTAATGCATAAATCACTCTTACACGCCGAAGGAAGATGTAGATCAACATTTTTATTTTAGACTCCATCTTGGTTAAACGTTATCAATTGTAAAAGTCGTTGTCACACTCACAAACCGGTAAACTAATTAACCCGTTTGGTCTCGCATTAATTTGTAAGCAGAAGTGTTGCAATCGTATGTCAATATTTTGATGTGTGCTGTACTTGTACCTAGTGCACTTTTTTTTGCAGCCAGTGAACAGCGCGCTACAATCTCAAAGACATTTCCATCAGCCACACATACACGAGAGTCAAGAGGCATGTGATCTTCTTTTCGACCCCTTCCCCCAAGGCCAGTTCATAAGTCCGTATTATTGTCTTTACCATCTCGTTTCCCATTTCCATTGCTGGAGTATGCTTATTCCGGATTCGTGTTCCTTGTTTATCGCCTTGGGCTTTATTCACCCGTTACTTCTGTCTTTGTTTGTTACCTGGGTCTGCATAATAATCTTCCAATTCCTTTCGAGTGGGTAGGCAAGTCCTTTCATCTTACCAGTTGCCTTCTTATGTTTCCCTATTGAAGTTGTATCCATTTTCATTGGTATTATCCCGTATTGTGTGGTAGGTCTGCCCCACTACAAAGTTATTATAGTGGTTTTACACGTTTCACTTCCGGGCAATTGGGTCCGCTTCCACTTTCAAATTTATGTAGCGGTTTCCTTGTCACGTTTGGGTAATAGTAGTCTATTCCGGGGGAGATTAATATGTGTGAAGTTTATACTAATTATTCTGGATTCTCTTTGAGCCACTCTTCAAATTAATCTATACCTTTACTTATTCAAAACGTAGATAAATGCACGTGACAGTTGTTTTGGTGTAAGCGTGCACATTCTTTGATTTCCTGCGCGAGGCTCTGGGAACGGGCCTTGCGTCTGATTGTCTACTGTGTGCTGCAAAAGTTTTCCTAATGGCTGGGCTGACGAGTATGTTACCAGGAGGTTATCATGTTGCTAGCCATGACGCCGTGTTGCTGGCTTGTTCGGTTGAAATTGACGGTACAAGCAGTTATTTCAACTCTGTATTATGAAGTACCCTGTGGAACTGGTACTGTCTACGTCCAAGACACAAGGTACCCAAAATCACACGTGACGTGACGTCAGCTGCGGAAGATAGATTCACCGGCTGGTATCCCGACCGGGAACAAACTGGGTAAGCACCAGACACGTCTGGTCGAAATACGTAACGTTGATGAATAAAACCCCTGGGCAATTCTCAAACTGATTTGACAGCAAGCTACACTTCAGAGTTTTTTAAATACCCGGACCATAAAAGGTGCATCATTTAATGGTTTCTGCAATAGTGTGAAGCCTTTGTGCCGTGTTATTCATATCTCAGTCACACTAATGTTTTATGATTATAAGGGGCCACGGTGGTGCAGTGGGCAGACCACTCGCATCCCACCTAGGCGAACCGGGTTCGATTCCCGGCGGGGTCGCTCCCGGATTTTCGCAGGTGGGAATCGTGCTGGACAATGCCGCTGGTGGGCGGGTTTTCCCGGGGATCTCCCGTTACCCCCCCCCCTTCCCCCTTTTGAATCCCGGCGCTGCTCCGTACTCACCTCAGTTCACTCTCGTCGGCTCTCAAGACTTCGATGTTTAGTGCCACCCAAATCTCACCACTCCACTCCACTTCGTGTTTATTACTGGTTCGCAGTTACACAAGGTGTCTATACATAATTGAGATCAAGTCATAACAGTGTAGCAACATTATAAGACTTGAAGTCCAACTCACCGCCGAATGAATTCGCGAATCACTCGGGGTTCTAGTCACGGCATTGAACAGCGAGCTGTGAAAAACAACAGCCGCACATACAATAAGGAGACCAAAAACGCGTCGCTTTCTGCTATCTCACCATGAGAGGGGTCGGAGTAATTGCAGTTCCAGCACTTGTCGGCAATGACTTTGCAGTCCTCTGTACAGCCTAGTCTGTGGCATTCATTTATTCACTGCTAGCATTGGGGGAGGCGAAGTTCTTTTCCACTGGGTTTTATTTTGCTTGAACTCGCCATGGATGAGCCTTTGTGGTTGACTCAAAGGAGTGCCAGATAAGTTATGGTCCAGTTCAGAAGTAACGCACATCTAAAAGAGTTTCAGCTGCAACCGTTCCATAAATAAATTCGTGAGGTTTAATATTGACCTTGTGGCGTATTACTATGTTACAGAAGGCCAAGTATGCTGAAGTGAAACTGCTGTGTGTGTATCCCTAATTCCGGACATAAACTCTTTTCGCGAAAATCAGGTATCCCTAGGACCCCCTGTTTTTTGCGAAAAAATTCTACGACTATTTGTGATCCAAAACACGTTACTTCAGAATCAATATCGCTATTGGATGATTTTAACCCACACGCAACTTAAGTATCTGCCTGCCAATCACGGACGTTCGGTGTTAGGGTATCTTTATTCTGATTGGCCCAGTCGAGTAGGAAATGTCTTCTCGGACAGACACGCAGCCAATAGTCAAAGGAAATTTGCAAGCTTGCAAGCATCAAGTTGAAGTCTAGCGTGAGAATAAATATTTTCGCGAAAAATTGGTGGCCCAAGGTATCCCTAACCATTAGAGATCTGGGGGACTCCGTGGATTCATTTGGCAACAAGCTAAACTCCACAACATTTAGTGTACTCGAGCCTTTGCTTGTTGTTCATTGGCTGTTGCTCAAGTTTCAACCCAGACCAGTTAACACGGGATTCTGTCATTGTTTTCTTGCAGGTTAGTTATTGGTTAAAATTATTCCAGCGCTTGGTTTGTAAACTGAAATCTAATTGAAAAAGAAAGTCCAATGTACATGTGTTTGAAGTCTAGCTTGACATTTAGCTTCGCATTATTAATAGAGACCTGAAAAATTAGCTGTTTAATTTCGGGACAAGCTAGAATTCAAAACCTCGTACATTTGTATTGCTTATTTCTATTGGCCCACCCGTTAGTTTACACCTCCTGGACAACTCTGAGCCAATAACAAACACACAATAAAATGCGGACCGAATCACCGTCTTCCGCTAATACAACAAGCAACCAATGAACAGCGATATTTGCGTTATTTTACACACGACAATGGTCATTGAACCCGCGAATTTTTCAGATCTCTAATTATTAGTGTCTTGCAAAATTT
This sequence comes from Clitarchus hookeri, assembly GCA_002778355.1. NCBI lineage: Eukaryota > Metazoa > Arthropoda > Insecta > Phasmatodea > Phasmatidae > Clitarchus > Clitarchus hookeri. The sequence continues at coordinate 53,697 of NQII01003264.1, read as the reverse complement.
GCGTTATTTTGTGGTGCCAAGATAGGCTTCTCTGCCATATACCTACTTGAGCAAAATTCGCGATTCCATCGGTTATTGACAACTATACGGGATCAATAACATGTGTGACCACTTCAGAGGCTATTGGTTGCTCAACTGTTGAACCTTTGCTATTGGCTGAAGGCGTCCCTGGGACATATCACGCAAGTTGTAGGCCAATGACAGAAGCTTAACGAGCAAACAGCGTCTTGAATTCCAGTCTACAGCCACAAATAAAACACAAATTTTCAGTTCCCTGTCCATTATACATACAATTAAAAATGCTTTTCCAATAATTGCATGAAACCATGGAATCCTGTTTTTCAATTGAACTAAATTTAATTCAATAAATAAATAATAAAATAATAATATACAGCTTAAATCTAATAAAAAATAAAATAATTTAAAGATAAAGGCAAACATAGAGTAATATTTGTCTCTCTTCTAATCATAACTGTAAACCGTAAAGAAAAAGTCTTAGAATCTAGCTGGTTACCGAATGAATTCGTGAAATATTTCGGGCTGTGCTGATTGACCCTATTCAAGTAATAAAATGTAATTTCACAAAAAACGCGCTGCCAGTAACCGAAGAAAACCGGCAATAATTGTTAATGTGGGACGTTTAAGTCGAGTTTGTGCACTAACCGTCCAGCAAAGAAATAAATAATGGGTGTACTTAGTAAACGCCATGTTTTACAACTCTTTTAGAATAATCTGGTTTCAAACGAACTGTTCTTCAGTCACGCGCCTGAAAGAAAAGACTCGTCTTGGTTTTCATCCAAAATATGGCGCGAAACAATGAGGTTCTTATAGATACCTAGCCGTTTATCGACATATTTGCACAACAGACTAGATTTCACAATCCTTCCGCTGACGTCAGATTTCCATCATTGACTTAGCTATACGAAAACAACCCACACGAGTGCTAAAAATTTTACCTCAGGTCCAAAGTCTACCAGGGAGTGTGATTATCAATATAAAAAAAAACCTTATAAAAATGTTGGCAGATTGTAAGAAGGACACGTGGATTTTGCTACTTTGATACCGACCGTGTGTGATTCAATGGCAGACGTACAACATTCCAGTCACGAAAGTAGATTTGAGTCGGTTTCAAAACACAACGACTGTTGAAATATTTTCACGGAACCCAGGCATTGCTAGTTATGTACCTGCAACTACGTTGCCCGGGGCGTGTTTGATAATTTTGAAGCAGGCTGCGAAATCACGGAGTTCCTTACCCCTAAAGGCTGTTCATGATTAATTAAGCACTTTTAAAATCAACCTTTTAAAAATATCACTGCCCCTAACTTTATATATATACACACACACACACACACACACAAGCTGTGCCCGCGGCTCCGCTTGCGTAAACTACAGAATTATTATTTTTNAAGGCTGTTCATGATTAATTAAGCACTTTTAAAATCAACCTTTTAAAAATATCACTGCCCCTAACTTTATATATATATATACACACACACACACACACACACACACAAGCTGTGCCCGCGGCTCCGCTTGCGTAAACTACAGAATTATTGTTTGTTTTTTTTTTAAATAAAGTTCAATTTTACTTAGTGTTAATCTTCTATACTATATGCATATTATAAAAGTCAACGTCTTGGTGAATTAAGTTGTACAAACACTTATTAGTACTTCTCTGTTATGGATAGATATATGCTACCACTGAGTTTTTTTAGGTCCTTTTATTCTACACAATTCTTTACTACATGATATTGTTCCATCTTTAACGGTTTAGACAGCGTATTGCAAGAGAGCCCGCTGGCGGCAAACTTTTTTTCCGACTTGATTCACTATTATCGTTTGTAAATTTTTTGAGATATTTTCTCGCGATAGAAAAGTAGCCAATATCACCTTTCAGCCCTCCTACTATTTCTGTGCAAGAAATTACGTCGATCTGTTGCTCGGTTGCGACGTGAAAGAAGGACAAATATGCAAACAAAAACACATTCGCATTTATAATATTAGTAAGGATAAACAGGCACACCGACTGGCATGCACTAAGCAAAGCTGGTAATGACAGAAGGAAATAGGTCCACATCGCATGAACAAAGTGGCCAGGCCCATGGCAATGTCAATGCTGCATATGGTGGAAGGTCTTTCGAAAATGCTCAGTTCGCAGTGAACAGCCCAACCTCCCTGCGACATAGGAGAATCGTGTTTCAAGTTGTCAACCTGATGGGCAAGTGCTTCGAGCATGTAAACACGAAGTGTCCTTTGCTATTGCTCTCTGTGCCGCGTTCTGAAAGTCTGAGAAGTTACTCTGAAATCAATCAAACCTACAAAAAATGTACCTGCCACACGTTCGGCGAAGGTCTGAAATGGAAGTGGAGTGGAACTCAAGAAAAAAATGTGCCAACAAAAGATCATTTGCGTATAAGAGATAAAATTTTCACCTCTAAATTAGGCAGACATTTCTTTGTGGAAATATATTTTCAGTATATAATACTTAAGGACCCCAATTTTCGCGAAAAGCGTTCGTGTCTAGTTGTATTTCGAAACGCATGGACCCGTTTCCCATTTCGCAAATGGACAGTTAGTTTTAACTGCTAATTAGGTGGCTGCCCACGAATCAAGGGCGTTCAGGACTAGAGTAACCTAATTTGGATTGGCCCAGTCAAATGCCACGTCTTCTCGCAAAGTCACGCCATCAGTAGCCAAAGGAAAACTGCAGATTTACAGCTAGTCATCCAGAAGTCTAACTTGCGTGGAACTCTTTTCGCGAAAATGAGCTTATTCTACACATGAGCAAAGGACCTTTGGAAATGTTCGTTAAACCGTTATATCACACACTCTAAGAAATTATTTGTAAATTTACAATTTCAGTGTATACGTACAGTGACAAAGCGCGAATGGTAAAATATTCTCCCATACATCCATGGTAACATTCCTACAGTTGCTCGGGAAAGAGTCAAATGCGTAGGGAAGTTCCCGACTATGTATAGTAGCCTGATACATAGTACAATTACCATATACAGTATAGGTTAAAAACGTCCATTACAGTTTAGGAAGTTTGCCAGATTTTTTTTTTACAGTGCACATTAATTTATGAGTTCAAGTGTTGCAATCACTTAATTGTTTGGTGTGCGGTTTACTTGTGCCCAGAACTTGTCGAGCAACCAGAGGACAACACGTTGCGTACTGGACGATATTGGCATTAACCATTCATGCCAAGCAGGCGTAGAAAATTCCACAAGTCAGGTTAGCCACAAAGAAGACTTGGGCATTGATGCCTCGCTTTTTATAGCTCAGGTTATAGATGTCTTTCACGTGCAACATGTTAACGATAGTTGACACAGTGACTGAACAGGTGTAACTTATCGGAAGAGATGCTCCAGTGTCGAGCGCAATAATTACGGATAGGAAAAGTTCTTTAATTAATTTCAGGACAAGATGTACATCCAACTCGTGCACACTGAAGTCACCTTTGCAATTGGATCACAGTTCGTTAGACACGCCCTGAACGACTCTGAGCCAACAGCAGGCTTGCAAGGAAATAAGTAGCGAGTGCCATGCTGCCAGGTGTGGAGTAACACTGGGGTCGGTCACTCTCTGGAGCAGAAGCCGATGGTCAAACATCTGATGCTCACGTGTACACAGGACTGTGGAGTCTAGCCTTTAGGTCAATGAACTCGCGAAACTAACCTGTCCCTAGCAATAATGATTTGCAGAGTCCTTACCGTTTGGCGGAATGATTTGACAGCAGGCTAGACTTCACATTCCTCCGTGTTCTCGAACCACCACCGCTTCTGGACCAGGCCTGCAGCTATCAGAAATCGGAAACTGCTGCCTGGCGAAGGTCGGGTGGTCGGGCTCAGAGCTTGTTGAATGAACGGCAGTTAGTGAATCAGCTGGCAAAATGTCGGCGGGCGAGATACGAGGAAGGGACGAGCGGTATCTCCGGAGGAAGCAGCCGAAGCGAAGCCCCGGGGGTAGGCGGGCAGGCGGGCATCCGGGAACACGCCCCTGTCGGCCGGCGCCTGCGAGATAAGATGCGCCTGCCTCCCCGGGGAGCGGTCCAGGCGGCAGGATGCTGCACTGCGGCGCCGATATCCCGCGCGAGGACCCGCTCGCTACGTACGTACTCCCGCCGTGAATGGACCGCATTTCGCGGAACAGGACTTCGCTATCTCCGCGGAAACAAGCTGCGACCTCCGGCGGTCGGCACGCAGGCTGCTTGCTTCCCGTCGACGCAGCACGCTGCATTTGTTACGACAATCACTGCAGTGCTGCACGCATAACAATAATAATAATAATAACACGTCTTGCTGGAAGTATGTTCGCGTCCAAGGCCTGGAAGCATAGGTACACGCATCACATGCAGGGACGAATCCAGGTGGGGGGAGGGAGACTTAAGGAGCTGAAGTTGTCCCCCTTACCCCCTTCCCTTCCGGTCGTAAATTACACAGGATAGAATGGGTGCTTAAGGAAAGAATAATAGTTGTGTATTTTACCGAACTTTTCTTCTTACGAAGATATTTAAACTCATATATGAAAGTCTTGCCTTTTCCAAGTGTTTCCATATTTAATGTCGCAAGCAATACATCTGCAATGCGTGACAGTTAAAATCATCCAATCACGTAAGTGGATCAGAGCTCTTAGTGTTTCGGGGTACAAGTAGTCCTGAAATATTTCCGTGGAGAACAAGTGAAACTTCACACATGTAATGCCAAACTGAAACGTTCTGGAATGCCGGCCTTAGTATGGTGTTGGACAACCCGTGTCACGGAGAGAGGTGGCGATACAAACGAGCATGGAGGCATTCAGACGTCAGGTTTTCGCCTGAGGAACATCCTGCACTGCCACAGCTGGTGCAACTGACTCTCCAAATCCGCCGCAGTTGCCGCTGGTCCCAGTTGCCATCCAATATATTCCAGAACGTTCTCGATGAGCGAGAGGGCCTGGGGAGCTTGCTGGTCAAGGAAGTATGCTGAAATCACGAAGGTAGACCAGAGATACCCGTGCTGTGTGAGCCAGGGTAGTCAAGCTTCTAGAAAGCGGGGTTGTCAAGCTACACCAGGAATGGAGCGCACATGAACACACAATTTCCTGGGCGTACCACTGCGCTCTCAGGGTTCCCTGTAATCACCACCAGGGTAGTGCGGGAATCGTAGGAACTAACACCTCACACCATGACACCTCTTGCTGGGGCGGTGTGCTGCTCTAGACCGAAGCGTGGATCACGGCACTGCCAGGACGTCTCCAGGCTTGAATTCGGCGGTCGTCTGTGTCCAGACAGAACCGTGATTCGTCGCTGAAAAACCGATCGTCGCCAATCCGGAATCTGCCATGGTACCCGTTCCCAGTAGGAGGTCACACGTGCCCGGCGATGTTCAGGTCGTAATTATAGAAATCGTAAGGGACGCCGCGACGACAGATCCCGCTCTGCTGGTCACCTGTTACGGTACTGGTGGACACAGGCGCATCCCCAGCTGCCGTGACATGTCCCTGCATGGTGCGCAGTGACGCCTGTGGAGTGCTTACAACCTGTCGCGTGATGAAACGATCCTGCCTGCTGTTGATGCGCCGGAGTCGACCCTAACCTTCTCGACGGGTGTGAGTACTTTCCTGTTCCCGCTGCGCCCAGCACCGACTCACAGTGTACGCGTAACGGTTCAACTGGCGAGCAATGCGCCGAAACGTCCAACCTGCCTCTCGGAGGCCGACGATACAGCCTCTCTCAAGTTCATCCATCTGGGCAAGGGCTTGTCGAATGCGTCATCGGAGCATACAGTGTGTTGACTGAACTTGGCTCTGTGGCTCACGCCACTCGCCCTGCTACTAAGGGGCCATTCGCTGGCTTGCAGCTGTGAATGTTGGAGGGACATTTACGCCTCCTGGCAGCACATCCACGCTAGCAAAGCGCCTTAAACTCAAACGGAACACATGTGTATCTGTGACGATACTGTGTGGCAACCTCCGTTGTAATCGCAAATGAGTGTATATTCTGTTAACGTACTGGGCAGGTTGTCAGTCAGTTGAGTGCTGAGTTGAGAGATCTGTGCGGCTCTTAACAACGAAGTCTTGAGAGCCGATGAGGGTGAAACGAGGAGAGAAAAGAGCAGCGCCGCGCCAGAATTCAAGGGCGGGGGGAAACGGGAGATCCCCGAGAAAACGCACCGACCAGTGGCATCGTCCGGCACGATACCCACCTGCGGAAATCCGGGAGTGACCCGGCCTGGAATTGAACCCGGTTCACCTT
>NQII01003264.1:27949-44241 GCA_002778355.1 Clitarchus hookeri | reverse complement strand
GTTTTCGCGGCAGGTGCGGGACCGCTCGGGCACCTGGCGGACCTAGACCTTCGTCGCCCTTCCGCGAGTCGTCCGTGGGGCCGGCTCGTCGGCGACCTATCTCTCCTCTGGACGCTTCCGCCGGCAGGTCCTTTTCGCCGTCGAGACTCCTCTAGTCGGCACACTGTTCCACCTAGAGCTAGCTTCAACAATAAAACAAAATATTATGCATTAAGAATTAGGCATTAGTAGGGGCAGTGACATCTCGCGAAAACATTTCGAGACAAGATACAGTCCAAAGCACGGTAGGGTCGTCCAGCTTCTTTGATTGGCTAACAAATGTTCTGGCCCGTGTTAACCGTTTGCGCACGAATCACGAATGTTCAGTGTCGGAGTTACTTAGTCCCGAGTGGTTTGGTCAAAGACGGACACGGCACCAGCAGCCAACGGAGGTATAACAACAGCTGAGCTGTGTATATAATATTGGAGTCTACTGTGTGCTCCGATTTTTACGCGAAAAGTCAGTGACCCTAGGCATTAGCTGCTGCTCTCGCACGCCAAACTAAGTCTTCTGGATCACGATACAAAACTCACCTCGCAATACTTCAGTCCGGCCAACGAAAAATTGCGGAAAACCTGTTCTGTTTACTTTTGTTTCTAGCCTAACCTCGCACAACACAGCAATATTTTTAGCAGATGATACTTCGAAACAGACATTTTCTAGCACAGAAGATTGTTTTTGTGAACAAATGTAATCATAAGCATGCGCATACACGTGCCTTTTTAATTTTTTTTTACACTAACATTAGCGTAAATAACAGTTTCCCGCCAAAAACACCGACTGCCTTGTTCTCATTGGTCGTCACTACAAAAATCTCACTTAAAATGTAAAATATAACTATTTCTTTTAACGCTTCAGGAGATCCCTACATCGCGCACGAACTACCCCTGTCAATTAAGGATTTTTGCACCAAAAGTCAAATTTAGCGTCTTGATAGAAATTTCGCAGATATTTACATTAAATATTTTCTAATATACAGCAGCCTGAAAATACCGTTCTTTGCGAAGTAGAAAGACTGCATAGTTACATTTGTAATGTGTTGAGATGTGTTGGATGTTGAATTTCGATGTGATACCTATGCGATACCTTCTCATGTCATAATAGCTTGCGGACAGCTACGGTGAATTTGACCCTTCCAGCATCGAATTAATTTCCGAGCTCAAGTTTTACAATCGTTTAAATTTTTTTATGCGCATTGTACTTGCATCGAGCGTGTTCGTCGCAACCAGGGGACAACGTGCTGCGTATGCAGCGAAGGTCACGTGTTCACTGGCTGCTGCCGTAGACATAACTCACTCTCCTGGTCCACTCGGTCACACAGAGTTAAGCCACTCGAGTGCTGAGTGTTCGCTATTGGCTCAGAGTCCTGCAGGGCGTGTCGGGTGAACTGAGGTCCAATGGCACAAGTGAAACTGTAGGTTGTTCACGGTTACGTCTAGCTTTCCTGAAGCCCTGCCAAAGATCTACTTCCAGGACATTCCTCCGCCGTGTGCAAACAAAACCCAACTAAGTATAGAAAATTACACCAAAGGGACAACGCGCCGGATTCGCGTGCACTCAAAGTAATATTCTTCGCATAAAAACTATTTCTTACTAGGCGTTACCACACAGCTCTTTTCTCCCTGTCTTTATTCATATCAAGTTTAAATGATGTACTTTCATTTATCAATAAAATATTAGTAAAAGTTCAATTTAAGTAGAAACAAGGTTCTTTTTATGTTAGCGCGTGTATAAAACGCTTGTAATACTTGACATATTTAGGAAAGAACCAAGCAAGTCATACATAAGGTGATTTTTCAAAGGTTTCATTTAATCCTTTCAGAACCACTTTAATTTACGGTTTTATGCGTTGCAAACGAAAAAAATAATTAAGATGTGTGACGCAACTTTTATTAGTTGTCTCAGCCAATGAGCAGTAAGCTATATGTTCGGCTACAGTTATATTAACCAATTATGCCCTGGACCAGTAAGACAGTTTGCGAATCATTTACCCACAGGTAATATCATTGGTCATTGGGTTTCGCGGTGTGAAGTAAAGAACAAACATTACCTAAACATGCGTGATGTACACAGTTGTGTGTATTAGGCCTGAACGGGTTAAAAAAAGTGTGAAGAAACCGCGAATAAACTATAAAATATACTTTTACAGCATCTTTCCTCTTTTCGAACGATAACTGGTAGTGGAGGGCATTTACTTATGGTCGACGATCGGGAAGGCTCATTGTAACCGTCCCGGACACAGATAAATAATACCATTTCGGACTCCGCAACGAGCGAGATTTTTGTTTATTTATAACAGTACTAATATCTGTATAATGTTGTGTTGTACATTGGGATTAATAAAAGTTCGATGTACTTGATGTTACTGGCAGCAACTGACGAGTTTAGACATTTAGTGTCAATAGCGAAATTATGTTTTAAAACAAGTGAGTTACTTCTCTAATCGTACTCTTGTTTTCTACTGTGTACGATATACAGGATGATTCTAAAATCATGGGACAAACATTTTGAGGGGTGGTAGAGCTCACTAAAACAAACAATTATTGTATAGGAATATATGGGCGAGAGTGACGCGTTGAGGCACAAACACAAAAACATAACACATTAACGGAAACATAATATGTTCATTAGCAGCATACCTAACGAGTTATTCCGTACAGAAAATGTTAAAACAGTTCTTGGAAATGCATCCACCAACAGTCACGCATGCTTGGCGACCTCTACATATGGCGTGATTGGCTGACAATGGTGGCGTGCGTGAAATACCCGGCGTATTTGAATCTGTTCGCCAATCACTCCACCTACACTACCAAGCTTGCATTACTGTCGGTGGTAGCAATTTTGATCAATTAATATAAGCGTTGCTGTAAAAAGGCATTTAACGGCGACGTTGTAAATAAACAATGTGTTGCATTTAATGTGTTATTTTTGTGTTTGTGCCTCAACGCGTCACTCTCGCCCATATATTCCTATACAATAATTGTTTAATTTAGTGAGCTCTACCTTACACCCCCTCAATGTTTGTCCCATGATTTTAGAATCAACCTGTAGATCGTTAAAACCACTTATTTTATTTTGCAACGTCTTGTAGAGTGTGCAATGAGTAGAAGCGCAGAGGGAATGATACGGCACTCACCTTGAATGAATATAGATATCATCACCTGTATTCGTGAAAATATGTAAGTGCAAGTTAAACACTTCAACATCCGACGTTCACACTTGCAACTTTCCTTCAGCAGTAGAATGTACATATATGGCGAGTCTGGCACAATGTATTTTAAATAGGACAAAACTGGCACCTGGCACCATGTTGTGACGTCACCCAACCGACATATTGGATCCAGGTGACCTTTGACCTTGACCTCATGTCCGTGAGTTTGAATAACCTTGGACCCATAAAGTTCCAAAAATATAACAAATTATTTAAATATGTACATGTAAGAGGTCCAGGGTTCAGTGACAGGTGGATCGACTAAGCTCCTGAAACAACCGGCACTCACCAGGTCGATTTGTGAGCTGTCGACACTCATAATTTTTACAGGCATAGGAAAATCTGTAATTTTCATCGTATTAAAAAAATTATTGTTCCAATTAGCATTACACCTACATGCATGATGCGGGACTTTGACTACCTGCATAATGTATTAAATCTAAATTTTTTATTAAAAATTAAAGTAGTTCAATTTCTAAAAAGTATTTTTTATTTAATTATGTACTTTTACATATAGTAAAATGGCACTTTATGCAATATTGTTTAATTAAATTTATTAATTTCATTTTTGTGCATTTAAATTTTAATTGCATTCTGGCAAATTAGGTAAACATGAAATAAAACACAATTTTATTCATAGGCATTTTTTATTCAATTAATTTAATACAGTCGTTCATGCCCCATAAAAAATATTACAATATTCTTAGATATATATCGAAGAATATTGTAATATTTCACAGAGTAGATAAATACACAGACACGAAATGGCGTGGCGATTCCTCTGATTCGCGTGTATCCAGTCTCCTATTGTATGCGCGAGGCTCTGGGAACGGGTCAAGCGTCTGATAGGCTACTGTACTCTGCGAAATCTTCCCTATTGGCTGTGCTGCCTGCCGACGAGTAGGTTACCAGACGCTGATTGGCGGATGGCGTCCCAACATTTTTCTGGTGGAATGAAGCCATGGTTGGCGGTATAAGCAGCTGTTTCGCCTCAGAATAGGCTGCTCACAGTCAAAGAAGCACTTTTGAAAATCCTGCGTTATATCTACTTGTATGCAAATCGTGTATCCTTCCGCATTAAGTAAAATTAACAATGCCATGGGCCTCTTCACGTTAATTCACACGTCGGTGAAGTAAAACCGTGAAATTATTAGAAAAGTAAATATTTTACAAATCTGCTCTTTTTTACACTTAGATGTATTTTAAAAAAGCAGAAAGTGAAATAAATTATTTAAGTTAACACAAATGGTTTCTTAACACTTTTTATTTAACGTTAAGACATAAAACTACTTTCAAGGCAACATTACTAACTTAACTTGGCACATGCCAATCAGTGCGCCCTAAAAATATACACTGAAGAGCCAAAAAAAACTGGTGCATCTGCTTAATATCGTGTAGGGCCCCCCGAGCACGCAGATGAGCCGCAAGACGACGTGGCATGGACTCGACTAATGTCTGAAGGTATGCAGGAGGCATTGAAATCTGCGCCAATTTGAGAAAGGGTTGCACGTCTGTCACGTTTAATGATTCTCGTCAGGCGTCGTTTGTCCCGTTCGTTCATGATCTTTTTTCCGGCCGCAGCGATGTCGAAGATTTGATGTTTTACCGGATTCCCGATATTCACGGTACGCTCGTGAAATGGTCGTACGCGAACATCCAAATGTTATCGCTACCTCGGAGATGCTATGTCCCATCTCTCGTGCGTTGACTATAACACCACGTTCAAACTCACTTAAATCGTGATAACGTACCATTGTGGCAGCAGTAACCGATCTAGCAACTTTGCCAGACACTTGTTGTCTCAAATAGGCGCTGCCGACCGCATCGCGTTACTCTGATTGGTTCCATACCTCTATTATTTGCATACGCACGCCTATGCCAGTTTTTTTGGTTCTTCAGTGTATATGCAGGTGGTAGAAGCGACTACTGTCCAAGGTTGATTTCAGAAGTGCTCACTTGATCGTGAACAGCCTTAATCGCGTGTAGATGCGTGATGTCGTAGAAGACGATGCGCGCGGCAGGAAGGTAGCGGCGGAGGCACGCACGTGTGTGTGTATTCTGGCGGCGTGCCGCTGGCTTGTTTGCCGGGCCGCGGGACCGCAGGGCGCCCGCATGCCTCCAGCCGGCTTTTCGGTATTTCTTTGTGACTCGCTCTGCGGGCACGCGCAGCCACGGAGTCAACAACAATACAGAGGCGAAACTGTCGCTCGTTCCTAGAGACCGGGAAAATTCGCTGTTTCAATGACCTGCAGGCTATGCTTTACAGTCTTATGTACAAATATGCCGATATTAAATGCACGTTGGTTGTCTGCTGTCACATTGGAAGGCGGCGATTGGGCCAGCGTTCTCCAGGAGGTGTCAAACAACGTGTGCACCAATAGCTAAAGTTATATTCAACACACGTTTTTTTCAATTATGTAGCATGTCTCAAAATGAATAAGCGAATTTTTCAGGTCTCTACTTATTCCGTGAACTGTAGCCGCACGCGCTACCAAAATGGCGTCGCTAACTAGGCACATGTCGGAACGTCGTTCGCCAATCAGCGCTTGATAACTCACTTCCTAGCCAGCCACCCAGCCAATCAGGTACATTTCGCAGCCCGTCACAGCCAATCAGACGCAATGCCCGTTCCCAGATCCTCGCGCCACCAATCAGAGAACGGGCACGCCCACTTCAGATTATTCACTCCGTGATTCCGCGTGCACTCCCGTAGCTAGAGACCCTAATATATCGCGTAGTAATCCAGTGCTAAAGGGTAGAGTGGATGTATTTGCGTGGCTCTTGACATCAAGAGCTTGTGAGCCATGAGAATGAAGAGAGGTGAGTATGGAGCAGCGTCGGAATGCAGGAGGGGATGGGAGATCCCCGAGAAAACCCGCCGACCTGTGGTATCGTCCAGCACGATTTCCACGTGCGAAAATCCGGGAGTGACCCCGCTGGGAATCGAACCCTGTGCGCCTAGGTGGGAGGTGAGTAGCCTGTCTACTGCACCACCGCGGTCCCCAGTACCAGCGTAAGCGGCACACGAGTGTACGCCGCTTACATGTGTATCCTCAGACTTCTCAACCGACACTCCCTGCAGTTTACAGGATGATTCTAAAATCATGGGACAAACACTGAGGGGTGGTAGAGCTCACTAAAAGAAACAATTATTGTATAGGAATATATGGGCGGAAGCGACGCGTAGAGGCACAAACACACAAATAACACATGAAATGCAACACATTGTTTATTTACAACGTCGCCGCTAAATGCCTTTTTACAGCAATGTTTATAATAACTGCTCAAAATTGCTACCACCGACAGTAATGCAAGCTTGGTAGCGTCGGTGGAGTGACTGGCGAACAGATTCAAATACGCCGATCACGCCATATGTAGAGGTCGCCAAGCATGCGTGACTGTTGGTGGGTGCATTTCCAGCAACTGTTTTAACATTTTCTGTACGGAATCACTTGTTAAGTATGCTGCTAATGAACATTTTATGTTTCCGTTAATGTGTTATGTTTTTGTGTTTGTGCCTCAACGCGTCACTTCCACCCATACATTCATATACAATAATTGTTTTAGTGAGCTCTACCACCCCTCAATGTTCGTCCCATGATTTTAGAATCATCCTGTATAGAACCAACAGTTCAGCAATCGGGCGAAACTGGAGGGTGAGTTCTATCTGTGGCGGCAGCCAGTGAACAAATGACCTCTGCTCGATTGTGTAGAAGACTGTAGAGTCTATCCTGGTGCCGTTCTATAACGCGGAATGCTAGGGTCTGTGGCTATATTGTACTCGCGGTGTCTTCACACATTCTCAAACAAACCCTTTGAAAAATCACCCAACATATAAAGTCTGTTCACTGTAAATTGAGTACTTTTGAAATTAACATTTGAAGAAAAAAAAATTACTGCCTATAACAATAGATATACTACAGTACCCACTGACATGCACGCTAGCTGTTAAGTTAACAGCGAATTAGGGAAAATAGTTGTACGCTTTGACGTTCTATTCAGAGAGCAACGTTTGAATTAATGGTTATTGAAGTCAGTGTTTCTTTTTTTATACTGACAAGAACACGTACTTTCATATAAATTACACATAAAAAATTACATACACGCTTTTACTGTAATTGTGCATGAATAATGTGAGACGCCCCATGCCAGTGTTAATATTATATACGGCACAATGACACAAAACAAGAGGAAAAGTAGATCCTAAGCAGGGTTTTCAAAAGTGCTCGATTTATCATGAACAGCCTATAATGTATTATTGTATCTTATATAAGCATATATCACAAGCGTTGTTTAGTTTTATTCTAATTTAAGTACCATACATTTGGTTACTTATGTTCATTATATACATTAAATATTCATTTTATAGTAAATTTACTTTAAGAAAACAGAAAATAATAAAGAGTTTTGGCGCGTGATTTGTAAAGTTAGAAAATTTTTACCGAGAATTGTTTCGTTATTAGTAGAGACCTGAAAAATTCGCTGTTTCATTTCGGGACAAGCTAGAATTGAAAACCTCGTACGTTTGTATTGCTTATGCTATTGGCCCACCGTTAGTTTACACCTCATGAACAACTCTGAGTCAATAACAGACCCACAATAAAATGCGGACCGAATCACTGTCTTCCGCTAATACAACAAGCAACCAATGAACAGTGATATTTGCGTTATTTTACACACGACAATGGAGTATAGCCTACAGGTCATTGAACTCGCGAATTTTTCAGGTCTCTAGTTATTAGTAGAGACCTGAAAAATTCGCTTATTCATTTTGAGACAAGCTATAATTCAAAACACGTGTGTTGATATAACTTTAGCTATTGGTGCACACGGTGTTTGACACCTCCTGGAGAACGCTGGCCCAATCGCCGCCTTCCACTGTGACAGCAGACAACCAATGTGCATTTAATATCGGCGTATTTGTACATAAGACTGTAGAGCATAGCCTGCAGGTCATTGAAATGGCGAATTTTTCCGGTCTCTACCTATAACAGTAATTAGCCTATATCACTAGGAACCCTGGAATTTCGCGATACTTTTGACCAGCAGACTTCATAACGCAGAGCTCTACGAACTTCAGGCTGAAGCGAGAGTTTGCATACAAATGCCTCTGTAGTTGCAGACGAAATAATCTACTGGAAGGGGCGACCTTGTCACTGTGGTCCTGTCGAGCAAATCTACGAAAAGTGTTGATGTCAAGTAGAGTTTTAGGCATGCTTGGCGTTAATGGATGTGATTTTTTTTTTTTCCTTTTTTTTTCCGTCCTGTGTCACTGCGTTCGTGAATAATTTTGTCACATACACCCGGTAGTTCGTACACATATCGCCGCTTCGCTTGGAAGGTACTTGGCCATTCCGAATAAGGACCTTCGAACGTTACGTGGTAATGAGACCACCTGCAACAGGTGAGGCGCCAAAAAATACGCACGAGGCGACGTCAGCTGCGGAGAATGTACCAACCAGGAAGCGAAGCCGTACAATCGTGAGCAGACGCCAAGCCGTCGTGGTTTCCTACCAGCACCAAATATTTAATCACGAGAAATATAAATTACGATGAATTATTTCGTAAGGGGGGGNTCATGGGGCGAGCGGCGTCCTTGGAAGTCCCGCTGGCACCACGCGGTGCGGGTGCCGACATGCCGCCCACGCCGCAGAGCAGCCGCCTTATACAGAAGCGCAGAGCAGCTGCGCGCGTCCCAGCGCAGTGACGGACCACCCTCACTCTATTTATAGAAGAGAGATGCGGGGTGGAGAGGGCCCAAGAAACTGCGCAGGCACCAGTTACGAAACTCAGCGACTACATGCTTTCGCGGATAGTACTGTAATCGCTAATTAAATTCCTTACAAAGTACAATGAAGATCCAAAAAAAACTGGTATAGGCGTGCGTATGCAATTAACAGAGGTATGGAACCAATCAGAGTAACGCGATGCGGTCGGCAGCTAGATCGGTTACTGCTGCTACAATGGCAGGTTATCAAGATTTAAGTGAGTTTGAACGTGGTGTTGTAGTCGGCGTACGAGATATGGGACATAGCATCTCCGAGGTGGCGATAACATTTGGATGTTCGCGTACGAGCATTTCATGAGTGTACCGTGAATATCGGGAGTCCGGTAAAACATCACATCTTCGACACCACTGCGGCCGGAAAAAAGATCGTGAAAGAACGGGACAAATGACGACTGACGAGAATCATTAAACGTGACAGACGTGCAACCTTTTCTCAAATTGGCGCAGATTGGATTTGTGGACTGCCCTGCAGGATTCATGGTGTGAATTGCCTCCAGCATACCTTAGCTATGTGTTTTTAACCCATTTAGTCGCTGTATCCACCGCAATGGGCATGTTGTACTGAACGGATATCCATGACCAGAGCTATACACGACGGAGCTCACTGGCCAATGCAGTCAGCTTATTCCCTGCGTGCAACGTGATTTGTGGACGTTCGCACTCTTCTGGTACGTGAATTGTTAATCTCAAGTTCTCTGAGAACAGAGTACCTATTTCACTGGGTGTAAGAATAAAGCCAGTGTTGAGTCAACCTAAGTATAGCATGGGATAGCAAGGGATGCTGAACTTGAGCAAGTGGTTGGTTACATGATAAACTTCTCGATTATTCGGCGAGGACAACCTGGCGTGGGCATTGGGCAGCTTATACTTTATGACATCGCAGAATCTACACTTTTATGACGATAGAACTTTCTGGATTCCGAACCACTGGACACTCAATAAAATTTTGTGCCTCGGCGGATTCGGCCCCCTTGAGCGCGACGCCTCAGTTTTCACGGTCACCTGGACAGACTGTTGATCTTTCAGACGTTTACACATTAGCTACATTCATGTTTCTATTGACAGCACTGTGGTTACTGATCAGCAGTAAACCATATATGGTAACGCCGCTGTAACTCAGGACTTCGGATCTCTGCCAATGTCGGGCCACTTCTCCCCGGAAAAGGTATCAGTTGGACGACGGTGGCGCGGTAGGGGAGTGGGAGTGCCTGCAGATCCGTCTGCTGCCTTCCAACTACCTGTGGTCGGTGCTTTGCAAGATGCTCTGTCTATCTCTTTCACTTGAGTAGGTGGAGGAGCCAGGTCCGTTTGTAGGCCGGCGCAACTACGGTAACGACAAACAGCCGATATGTGGTCTCAGTCAGTTGTCGATTGCGTAAACCCGTTCGTAATCATCGCCGGAGCTGGTCCTGTAGGCCACGAGGGGCAGGGGGTGGTGGGTGGCGAAGGGCAGGTGTGTGGCGCGTGCTGGGCTCGTGCCCACGTGACTACCCCTCCCACAGGGCCACGTGATATCGCCATTACGGACCATCAAAGAGCAGTAAAGGGCCTCCGGCTCCCGTCGGGCGCTGTCCCCCTCCCCCANCACGCACTGCACCTCCACCTCACCATGTGCGACACGTGCCGCTTGTCGCCGGGGCACGTGCTACGTGTTCCGCCGGGGCCATGCGGTTGGCACGCCTGAGTCCCGCGCGGGAGGTCGTGGGTTACGTTCAGCTCCGTTCAGCTCTCACCCTCGCTAAAAATCACGAAAATAGGTAAGCGCCAGAAGCGAAATATCGAGGTGGTGGTTCTTTGATGTGGGCGTAACTATCGTCCGTCTCATATAACTTGGCAAGATTATGACAGTCAGTGAGTGGCAACTTGACATGTACGAAGCAAACAAAGTGCAATTTGCAAAATCCTGTATCAGCTGATGCACGAACGAACAAAAGTTAGTATTACGTTGGCTATTCTGAGCGCACTGCCGACGCACATCAGACAAGCAGAAAATACGCGATAAGAAAGAGTTCCTAGATAAATAATACATTTTATTTTACATGGTCACAAAACAGCGATTGTTATAGTTACAAACTAAACTTCGCGATAAAGTAGTAATGCATAGGTGTTCAAAATGAAATGCACAATAAAACGATACGTATCCAAATGAAACGCAACTTCAAAACCTTGAGAGTTATTTTCACGCCGTATCCCCACTCTCCATCCATGCTTTCCATGCATGCCTGATATTAATACCAAAAGCATATAGAAATATTGCATAATATTGTTGAATTATTTTTTCTAATAATTTGATGAAATATATTTTTAATTTTTGTCGTTTCGAACCAGTAATAGAAGAAAAGTCAACTTTTAAAAATACGAGATGAAGAGGCAGGCTAACGTACTGTTATCTGTTGAGTAACGCTCTCGGCTCACAACTCGCCCTGCCATGTCATGCGCGCCATCTGTCCGCTCTCTCCCGAAGCATTACTAGTCACAAAAAATAGCTTTCGTGAGTAAAATAACAAGTTTACGAACAGATACCAATAGTTTTATTTTTCCGCGATCTCTGCATAATTGTTAAGGTAACATATATTTCGTGTACAGCTATTTTGATTACTAGTAATTTCTATTGGGCTGGTAATCGTTCATCTACGTCCATTACACGCCATGTTGTTCTTCCGCAAATCCATTTAATTGTTTCCGTGTTGTTACTATATTGTATTAATAAAACGAAGAAAGTGGGACGCGCATGAATAGCTTTTTAAGCAATTCTTACGTTATTCCACGCCACATATTTCAAAACTCGAACTGTTTAGTATCAGTAATAGCAGAATTACTGCTTTACAATAGTCGTTGGTGAGTTGTTGGCGAATAAAAGTGCGTTCTCAATCAAGTTTCGCGAATTAATTTTAGGTCCAGTTATATTAGCTATGACGTCCAAAGTGAGATGAGAACTGCAACTGTCATCTCGCAAATGTTAACCAAATTCGCGGTCTCGGACAAATTAAAAAAAAGTAAGCAAATATTTAATTTTTGCAAAGTTTTATATTTTTAATTTTATAACCTAGGAATTTTTTTTAGACAGATG
This sequence comes from Clitarchus hookeri, assembly GCA_002778355.1. NCBI lineage: Eukaryota > Metazoa > Arthropoda > Insecta > Phasmatodea > Phasmatidae > Clitarchus > Clitarchus hookeri. The sequence goes on along the minus strand of NQII01003264.1, from coordinate 32,132 downwards.
CCAGTCTAAAATACCTTACAATTTGTTTAGCGTTACAGTACAATGGCAAGTGGATTAGCTTACAGAGTGTTGATAAAATATACTGCCTCCACTTGACGCCCTAGCTGATGGCGAAAGGATGCATAAATTAAAAGTAAACATTGGCCCTGCTTTCGTCGAACTGTCAAAATCTTGCCAAGTTACGTGATACAGAAAATATTCGCCGATTGGCTGCACGAGGCTTTGGGAATACCAGGCGAATGACGTTCCGGCATGTTGCGAGTGAAGAGATTTGGACGGCCCTTAACATCGAGATCCTGAGATCTTATGAGGGTGAGCGAGGTGAGTATGGAGCAGCGCCGGGTTGTAAGGGCTGGAGAAACGGGAGATCCCCGAGAAAACCCGCCGACCAGCGGCATCGTCCGGCACGATTCCGACTTGCGAAAATCCGCGGGCGACCCCGCCGGGAATCTAACCCGGGTCGCCTTGGTGGGAGGCAAGCAGGCTAACCGCTACACCACCGTGGCCCCTTTCCGAGATTTCGCCGGCCAGTGATGCCATATAAATTTCCAGGTATTTTCTTCAAAAAAATATTATATCCATAATAAGCTACAGTTACCAACCGTAATGAAACTTCATCATAAATACTATCTCAAAAAATGCAGAAATATATAGGTACAAGCTAATTTCTAATAAAAATACGAGGATTTTATCGCCTATCATTTGTACTTTCCCATCTGTGTCTGTAACCATAATGAGCACATTTCCTTTCAGTTCGCTCAAATAACTAAACCTCCCTCCAATTTACACTTTGCTCTTCGTTACTTGACGAAATTATGCGCGTAAAAGATTTGTTGTGGTAAGATGCTCATAATTACTCTGTAGTATTGGAACAGCGACAAAGACGAATAAAACTCAGTGTTCTGGGATAGCGAAAGAGTAAAGTTGACTCGCAACGTAAAGTTTTGGAAAACATCCCAGACGAGAATTTTGTCGATATGTTGTCACACATGTGTCACCCTCCCATAGCCGTAAGAGGTCACTATTGCTTTTTGAAAACTGTGTTGGCACAAAATGTTTTCGCAAAGAAGCACTGTCTCTACCACAAACTTGCCACTTTCACAACTTTTCGCAATATTAAATAAATATTACTTGATTATAATATATTTACAGCATGTTCAATTGAAGATTTAAAATTCCGAAAAACTCTAGCATGTTTTCTAATGACTGTATTTCGTGCAACAAAAATCTGTCCTCAAAATTTTTAGTTTTATTTTTGGGTATATTTCAAACATGTATAGGAATAAAATTGGAAATGTGGAACTAAACATCGATAAACCAAAATATGTCATCGTGGTTTCGACCTATACACTGAAGACGTCTTGCTTCTATATGATGAAGTCTCCACATTTTCTTCAGCTGTTATCGAATGTTTTTAAAATTGCATCTACAAGTGTTATAATAATAACATAATTCTGGCATATTCTTGTTTATGTGCTTTCTTTAAAATCCTCCTCGCCTTCATTGAAAACTGAACATTTACGAGGTTGTAAAGTAAGTACCTTTACATGAATGCCCCACACTTACATAAATTTGGCTCGTTAATAGCAATAAAGGTACTTCTTTTCAAGTTGACGTTCAAGTAATTGCACTTTGTAATAAGCACGTCGAAGCTTTATTTATGTACCAAACACACTCGAGAAGACTGAAGGCATAATAAACCTGAACACATTTTTCTCATTGAAAACATATTAAATTCAATAAGCTTTATTTTAAGACCTTGCTTTAGGGTCTTTCAACGAACCATAAGGAACGACTTGCAAGCTAAACTGAACCTAAATCTACACCTAAGATCAGTGCACGTATGCAAACCAGGCTTACGCGTAGTTAGAACCTGCAATCTTGCTACTCGAATGTGACGCCTTGGAGGAAAACCATGAAACTTCGTCGTGCCGGATAGTTTCTGTAGTCTTCCTGAGCAAATATACGTGGTATTTCATGAGTTATGTGTGGTGGTGATGATGACGTAACAGCCCGGCCATCGGCGCACTAATGCAATCAGAGTCAGGCCCAGGCCACAGAATACGTATTACAAAAGTGCAAGAGCAGCTTATATCGCTCATCCCAACCGCTCACTCCAACAAAATGGCCAAACTCACCTCCAGCAGGGCGGAACGTCTTTGGCCGATCGGCGCGTAGAGACTAACTCGCCAGACGACAGGCCGACCAATAAGGTATCTTCCGCAGCTCTCAGTAGCCAATCAGACACAAGGTATTGACAATCAACGAATGTGCATGCCCACATCAAACGAACCGCCAAGCCATTTCACATTTTTTTCATGCACTCACCTGTTATTTGTTTTCCAGGCAAGTATTTTGGGAGAGCGACAAGATTTCCAGCCCGGCGAAGTTGGTGTATTGTACCCCTGCAAGGGAGGAGTTGGCCGGACTGCTGTGAACTGGTTAGAGGCGGTTCCCGTAGCTTGTCATCTGTGACGTCACGGTCCATTCTTTCTGCAAAGTGCCCGCGGTATTGCAGAATTACTTCACCCCAAAGAGTGTCTGCTTATCCATTAGCGTGTCTGTCTCTCGTTCAGAAGGTTGCAAGTTCTATCCCAGCTGACTCCGCTAGGGTTTGGTTTACTGGGGTGGTTTTACATGTCGACAACTTATTAAATAATATGTTCTCGGCTTTTACAACAAGCAGATAACACACAATTAAGATTCCGCACAAGAATATTAAACAACTCGTAAAGTCTAAATTTTCTATGATCGTAAATTATCAGAAATTACTATGAATCCGAAATAATGACGCGAAAACGACAAATTTCTGCAATAGGGGTGAAGCCGGGCCTTAAAATAAACTTTTCAATCCCCTCGCACCTTACGTGAAGATAACAGTTACCTTACGCGTGTAGAATAAATAATTGTTATTATATCACGTACTGTATGTAGGCACGGGATAACATCTCATCGAATACGAGGATGATAATAACGGATCGACTTTCTCAGAGAAGCAGAAACAGGGAAGTAATCGGCCATGATCTGCATTGAGGAATCATTCCGAGATTGACTTCAATACCTTCGAAAAACTACGGCAAACATAAATCAGAATGCTCCGGACCAAGAACCGAACACAGGTCCTCTAGAACGCGATTCCAATGCGTCACCTCGGCGCTTTCTCGCTCGTTGATTATAATAATTTGCAACGTATCCTAGTGCATTGACATTAATATCGCATGAAGGAAGATAGCTTAAGATTGTTAAAATGTCGAAGATGGGAAACAATACTAAAGGAACTACATATTGTATCATTTTTTTTACCATCATCCATTGTGACTTCGGTTCTTGATAAATTGGTCGTTATGCCATGAATCCATTTATTTAGTTTAACCATATCCATATCGAGATATTCCTGGTCGAAAAACATATTCACCTTAGCTTTTGTCGATACATGCTAGATCCAAAACAGATGCCCAGGTTAATCCATGATCAATTATATGTCTGGTAAAAAGTTCCGTAGCGATAATTATCGCTACAGAACTACTTCTAAACGCCGACGAGTACGCGCTACCCTGCCGGGCACGGTTAATGTTATAGAGTTGATAAGTACGCAAGGAAGACATTATGTGATGGTTCCTTTGATGTGGGAGCTCCCTACTGAAGGTTCTCTATTTTTTGGAATATAGGTTACTATGGCAGGCGCTGATTGGCGAACAGCGTTCCAACAGTTCGTTGGCCAGTGGTGTAAATCTTCCTGTGTGTGCGGCTGGAGTTAGTGGTGTGAGGGGCTGTTTCACCTTGGTATCCTTAAGTACTGTGTGGTGTGGCGATGTGGAACTGCTTCCTACGAGCGGAAGAACACGTGTTGCTCGGGGCCTTGGCAGGAAGCGCGGAAGGACGCTCCCAGTGTCGGTACGCGTAGAGAGAGAGAGAGAGAGAGAGAGAGAGAGAGAGAGAGAGAGGCAGGGCAGATTGCTCGTATTCAATAATCCGTCCTATCCGTACACTCCCTCCTTTGCTACACCATTCCACACGACTCTCCTCGGAGAGAACCTTTAGGGTGCTTCAGGACTCGACGACTCCCCTCTTCCGATCGCGGCGAGGGATAGCGTCGTCGGGGGCCAGGTGTTCGTCAGACCTCCCCTCGACGCGACGCCACTGCGAGGTTCTTCAAAAGATGTATGGCTCTTTGAGAAAGGGG
>NQII01003264.1:8807-22686 GCA_002778355.1 Clitarchus hookeri | reverse complement strand
TCTATACCTGCTGGCGTGTTTTTGTGCCCACCGCCGACGACGTTAGGCGACTTTTCTATAGCCGTAGCACAGAATAGGCAAGCATACAGAACTGATGCCGGCGTCGTGGCTTCTTTGATACAGGCGTACCCACTTTATGATCGCGCCTTTCGTTTTATTGTCTATTGCGTTCTGCGAAAGATTCCCTGAAGACAGAGGTGCCGGCTGGCGATTAAATTACCAGGTGCTGATTGACAAACGGCATGCCGACATTTGTCTGCCGTGTGAAGCTGGAGGTCGTGGTTTAAGAGACTGTTTCACCTCTATCCTTTAGTACTCTGAGTTAATATGTTGCAGCTGTTTGGATGTGGGATCCAGTAAGCAATTTGTTTGGCAATTTTACAAACTTCTTACTCCAATACAGTCAACTCCCTCTGCTCTCATAATACACTGGGCCCCTTCTGCAATCGGGAGTGACGGCAGGCACGCTTTAATCTTCGATAAACGACTACACAGTCGTTGAAGATGTCCCTTATCTACAGCGAGATCATTAAAGACGTAAGAAATGGTTGAGACAAGCTGGAACATGGAACGAAGGGTTGCATCCCTTAGTAAGGAAGAGTCGCAGCATTCTTCTGAAGTGATTTCGGAAAACCAAGGAAACAGTATTCAGCATGGCCGGACAGGTATTCGAACCCAGGTCCTCCAAAATTCTGGTCATTTGCGTTACCACGGTGCCTACAACTCTTTCGGTATCTCCAACTTGGTTCGTCAGTGAAATGCGGTGTTCTTATCTAGTATCTGATTGTTGCTATTGCCTTGTAAAATTGTTCGAGAAAATGTTGCTAGACCTTTGTACCGATCAGACGGTCACCTCGTTTGGGAAATACTGTTGTAATATTAAACACTAATCATCACAGTTTGACATCATTTATAACGCAGAAGTTTAACTCACGTGACTGTTGACGAACCCTGTAAAAAACGAAATAGATGATGTTATATAACACTGGTAATACGACTCTAAGTAAAATAGAGAGAGGAGAAAAGGTAATACAAGGACCTACATCGTGAGGAGAGTANTTTGAAGCACAGGCAACCCCCCCCCCCCCTCATCTTCATCTTCCATCAAAGCCGCGTATATACAGGATGTTTCAGTAAAAGCGTGCAAAAATTAAAATGGCAACAGGGCCGCGCCACAGAACGTTTTGAGATTGGAAACGTTGCGTCCGCGAAGTCAGCGAAAAGAGATATGGGCGTAAACATGTTCGACACGAGTGCAGGTGTCCGGATTGGTTATTGTATTATTGACATTGCGTGTGTGCATTATTGACAGGCAGTACCGTGCAGCACTATTCCACTGACCGAACGGTGTTAACGGATCAATGTGTACCTCGCAAGAGTTGCTGAAAGTGACGGCCACCATCCTCAACGCAAGCATGACGACACTGTGTGAGATTCTGCCTCACTCGTTCAAATACCCCCACGCATGTTTCTCCTGCCGTTGATACACGCGCGCACCTCGACAACGCAGGAAGGACAGAACCGCCTTATGGACGACAGAAGAACCACACACGCACACACACAAACATCATGGCCCGCTCACGTGTTTACGCCTATATCTCGTTTAGTTGACCTCGCGGACGTACACCTTTCCAATCCAAAATCGTTCTGTGGTGCAGCCCCCTATTCCCAGTTTCAATTTTGCACGCTTCCACTAAAACTTTCTGTATACGCTTTCACAGGCAATCTTAAGGGAGATTGTATTGCTATGGGTGCACTGTGTTATATCGCTTGGTTTAGGATATATAACAGATAGGTTAAGATAAGGAAATTGGGTTAAGTTTAGAATAAAAGAGTTAATATAATAAATACTAATAGAGACTTTACTTTATACTTGATGAATAAGTTATACATCGAGTTAAATGGTATTATAGACTTGTCCAACGGTAGAGGTAGAGGGATGGACGGAGGAAAGTAGTTAGGAGGAAGATTACATTGATAGAAGGAGCTCACCCTTAGCCTCGTCCCCTGGAGTCGGTTGACGGACACCGCCCTCTGGTGTCGCTGTGGTCTGGTAGGAAGTTCGGCGAAGACAGCCCCTCTCTAGGTCGCAGACAACTATATTACTCTTCTCGCCCTCCCACGTGTGTATCGACGTACTTCACTCTGATTGGTTCCCGTTGAGTGTCGGAGGCGGGTTTGTTCTAATTACCCCAAATGCCATTAGATCAGCAGGCCACGCGTCCTGTGCGCATTTCCATGCCGGTTGCCGCAATCACTCTCCGTGTGGTGTTTGCACTTCTGTGCCCTCTTTGCGTAATCGTTGTTGCAATCCTCGAAGCGCGTCTCTGGCCTCTTTACTACTTCTGCTTAGCTAGCATTGCTCAACGGGGCCAAGCGTAACAACTGGTTTTGTTGTACCTAAACGGGTTTAATAAAGGATTACACTTTGCTGGGAATCTGCAATAGTCTTCGTCTACCAAGACTTCACCTCACCGAGGCCCCATTTCGATTATCTGTTAATTCTGTGACTGCTTGGCGACCCAACAGCACTAACAGCTCGTGACTTACTCACTAGATGTGAAACACTGTTCACTGGATTAAGCCTTCAGTGGTGCAGTTTTCACTTGTTTCTGGATGCTATTCAGTGATCTTGATTGAAACTGAAGAAATAGTAGCTTTCTTGCTTACGCCAACGTACTTTTCCTCTGTCTCAAATATGCCTATAGCATAGAACACGCAACATACAGAAACAAAACGAGTGTTTCCAAACCACTGAGTTACAAAAAGATTTGATAGTTAAGACGTTTTTGGCAGCGCTTAGCAACACAGTCTTGAGTGCTTGCGATGGTGGGGGGTGAAGTGAGGGGAAAGTCGAGCAGCAGCGGAATTCAAGGGGCGGGGAAAACGGGAGTGACCCGAGAAAACCCACCTGCAACGTCAGCCACGTTTCCAACGCGCGGAAATTCGAGAGACCCCGCTTGGAATCGAACCTAGTCCGCTTTGGAGGGTGGCAAGTAGAGTAGTCTGCGTGGATCTACATGAAGAATACACATTTCAGACGACGCGACGGTGTACGGGCATTTTCACTTCGGTTAGAAACACTACTTATTTTCACACTAATTAAATATACGAGATGTGTTCAAAAAATTAGGTGTCTTGTTATTTTGTGACTTTGTCTCGATTAATATTTATGTATTCATCAATATATATTTTGTCCCCTTCAAAGTAATCCCCCTCCCAATCCTCGAAGCACTTATGATATGCGCATTTTGGTATGGCATTGAAGTCTCCCAGGTCTTTATCTCCTCGATCGTGGCAAACCTCCGTCCTTTCATGGGTCTCTTCAGTTTTGGGAACAGGAACAAGTCGCAGGGGGCCACTTCCGGTGAATACGGTGGCCGAGGCATGATTACGGTGTTGTTAATACAGATTCTTTCATGCATTGTTTGCCATAGCAAAAAATCGCCAATCACACCAAAACACGTCTAACCTTTATATCTGTCACAAAAAAACTAACAATGCAAAACGGCTGAAAATGTCAACATATGTTGGATACATGTGTACCAACATAACAATAAAAACAATCGATAATTCGAATGTACGTAGCCCTTGAAATTTGCAAAGTCACCTTATTTTTTTAACACACCTCGTATACGAAACTAGTAGAGGGACTCGAACTTTTCTTTGCTGCAACATTTTAACCGTGACAACAATTGCGGCACTGCTAAAGGCCGCCGGCTGGCCTCGCACCCAATAAGAGCGCAGAGCTTCAGCCGCAGTCATCATTTAAAATCTAATTTTGAGTGGTGTCTGTCACGAATAGCATTCAAGAAATTTTCCACGTCCGAAATTGCAGTTTTCGTTTTCTATTTCAGTTTCGGATACTTATTTTTTTTTTTAAAGTGAAAAATGTCTAATACGCGTGTTACACAATTTTTTAGGTGCGAAACTTCTGTTACATAAATAAGGAACGTGTAGCACATCTTTGTATTACCACGCCGTTAAGTTACAGGGTCGTCAATGAAAGGCCTGTAGAAACGACGAGTCGACGAGAGAAAGATTGCACGTAAGTTCAGTGCCTTGCACGTAAAGGCGATGAGTAGAGACCTGAAAAATTCGCTGTTTCATTTCGGGACAAGCTGGAATTAAAAACCTCGTACGTTTGAATTGCTTATTCTATTGGCCCACCCGTTAGTTTACACCTTCTGGACAACTCTGAGCCAATAACAAACGCACAATAAAATGCAGGCCGAATCATCCGTCTTTCGCTAATACAACAAGCAACCATTGAACATTGATATTTGCGTTATTTTACATACGACAATGACCTACAGGTCATTGAACTCGCAAATTGTTCAGGTCTCTAGCGAGCTATGAGACATCCGATGCAAGTACCTAATCGCACTTTGCGCTTCCACGTGTCTGGACCTCGGACATTTAGAATGCCCGTAGCCAGACGACCCCTTAGCACACACACATTAAATAGTTACGCCCATGACAAGTGGGTCTCAGGGTACTGAGGACCCATGTGTGTTGATTGGCCCGGCTTAACTGGCGCCTCGTACGTCCAAGGTGCTGATCTACGAAAATAATACACGCTTCATACAAAGCCTGTCAAGTGCTTTGAAGACTTCACTCACGTCAGACACACGATTTAAGAGCCCTGCAGCGTAACTAGAGACTGATTTCTGCAAGCGCTGTATCTCAGAATATAATTATCTACGCGTCGAATACATACAAACATATTTAAGGGCCCTTATTGAATGAGAGAGTGAGTGAAGAGATTTGGGCGGCTCTTAACATCGAGGGTCTTGAGAGCCGACGAGGGTGACGCGAGATGAGCGTGGAGCAGCGCCGGAACGAAAGGGCGGAGGAAACGGGAGACCACAGAGAAAACCCGCCGGCCAGCGGTATCGTTCGACACGATTCCTACATGCGAGAATCCGGGGGTGTCCCCGTCGGGAATAGACCCAGGTTCGCCTAGGTGGGTGACGAGTAGTCTAACCTTTACACCCGCCCCTCTTTTTTTTTCGTTGAACTTTGCTAAAGATTTTCCACCAATAAAATGATGGTGTCACCCCTTAGAGTCTCACTGGTACCCGCAACGAGACGAGAACACTGCACGCCATCCAGTTCAGAGATCTGCTCGTAGCGGCGATGGCGCACTTGCTACGCGTGGCAGTGTAGCTCTTATTGCCCACGTACTTCTCTGCCTCGGACGCGGAAAACAGCTCCAGCTAGGCGCATGATGAATGAGATGATGTAGGACAGCTGCGGGCTTGCTCAGGAACGCGCGAAAATCAGTTCAGGTAGGCGTGTGTTGCGGGGTGGGCATGGTTCGCGGATCAGGTACACCCGAGAGAGAGAGAGAGAGAGAGAGAGAGAGAGAGGCGTGTGGGTGAGGAGGGGATAAGCAGGCACGTTCTGCGGCACGCGTCCCTTCTCCGGGGACAGATGCGCGCGGGCGCCCAGCTGCCCCTGACCTGCCGCAACGACGCGCACGTGCGGTCCAGGTGCGAGCCGGAGTCGGGATGCTGCGACGCCGGGCCACGTGCGCCATGTCGATCTCCCCTTACCTCCCCCCACCCCTCACACTCCTTCCACACCGGCCGGCCTTTTAACTACACCTATAGCGCGTTCCTTCGCACCCGCTGCCAGCTGGGCGACTCACGGCTTTTCTCGAGGTGCTTCCGTGCGCGCATCTCCCTCTGCACCTGCCCACCTACTTTAAGGGCGCTACCTACCGGCTGGCAGCTGCGAAATTCAAATAGGTAATAAATACCATGTTAAGGGAATTTCACCTGAATGCGTGAATTTTAAAGATAGCGTTTCAAACAAAATGTATTCTTCACGAACTTTTTATGAGAAGATCCATACGAACGTATATTTTCAATATAAACAGGCAGTATGTAATTTTTTGTAAAACATAAATTTTATAAATTCCTCGCAAACGTGATATACTACATGTTATGAAAACATGTCCGCTGTAGGGAACTTCTCCTAAAAAATTAGCGAACAATAAATTATTTTTAAACGCCTCGTTTTAAAATTAACGCACGGAGGCGACATTTGTTTAACACGGGATTTTCTATTTAAACTTTGCAGCTGGCAGTGGGTAGGCGGTGCCCTTAAGAGTTCCACCTGCCTGCAGAAATTTCGCGCGTCCCAGGCCTCGAAACGCGTGAACCATAAGGGCCGACTTTTGCTCGCTCGCCACTTGCCTCGTCACCTCTACGCGCAAGGCGCTCAACTGGTGTGCAAAGCTTCCCGTCAGCAGGTAGATAATATATGACGTGTGTCTGAAGTGGCAGTATGGAAAATTCAGCAGCTAAAAGTGATTCAGAAAATAGCAGTTTTATCCATTTTCACGCCTAAGGGAGGTGAANAGTATGGAAAATTCAGCAGCTAAAAGTGATTCAGAAAATAGCAGTTTTATCCATTTTCACGCCTAAGGGAGGTGAATTGACAACTAGAAACTTGCCTTTGGGCGCGAAACGTTTTTTAAAATGGTTTTTAATCTTTATAAGCCACTACAAAATACCCAATGGTTTTTTTTAATACGTGTTTTCTATGAAACCTCTGCAACGCACTGTTTTCAGGAATATAGGTTCTTTCAATTGTGGCGTTGCTAAGGATGATAGTGTGTTTGTGAAGCAAGTTACTACAGCCGAAGAGAGTTACATTATACCGAGTTTTATGTATAAGTTCGCTCTACAGGGAATGACTGCACACAATGGATCTGGTATTCCGGAGGTTTGCTTTTCCAGGCATCCACACAATAGTACAGTGACTGTAGCTAGAACTGTGCTGCAGATCATATTTGAAATACACTTTTTCCAACGAATCTATTAAACGTGCGTGCAACGTGTTCGCCTACGAAAANGCTGCAGATCATATTTGAAATACACTTTTTCCAACGAATCTATTAAACGTGCGTGCAACGTGTTCGCCTACGAAAAGAAAACACACTTCAGACGAGGTACAATGACTCTACCTTCAAGACGAGGTACAATGAGACTACCTTCAAGACGAGGTNGAAAACACACTTCAGACGAGGTACAATGACTCTACCTTCAAGACGAGGTACAATGAGACTACCTTCAAGACGAGGTGTAATGACTACCTTCAAGACGAGGTGCAATGACTCTACCTTCAATACGAGGTACAATTACTCTACCTTCAAGACGAAGTACAATGACTCTACCTTCAAGACGAGGTACAATGACTCTACCTTCAAGACGAGGTACAATGACTATACCTTCAAGATGAGGTACGATGACTCTACCTTCAAGCGCCGCGCACATTACGAACACTATTTCCGATCTCTCCAACATAGCTGAAGGCTACCTGTCGCAAAATGTACTAATCGAAAAAAAAAAACCAACCAAAAACAGTATGGGGACTTGTACTGAACTTTGTTACAGACTCTGGACTAATAAAATTATAGGTTTGACTGCTCGAAGTACCACAATCGCAGCGGTACGACGGGAAAACTGCACGCCATTCGAGAAGATGGCGCGTAGATGCGCCGGGACTATAGCCACGAGGGTCGGCGTCGCCCTTAACGCTGCCCTGATTCTGTGCCTGGAATAGCCAACATTCCTCTAGGCACACGCGAGTCTTCATTCTGCTGGCAAGAGGCCGGGAGCAAGCAAAAAAACACTTTGATAGGCTATTCAAGGTAAACTGAGCACTTTTCAAAATCCCTAGTTAAGATTTACTTGTATGCACATTGTGTATTATTCCACCGTGTGTAAAGTTAACTTTCCAAAGAGCCCGATCACGTTATTTATGCTTGGCCAAAGTGAGACTGTCAGATTACTACAAAAGTAAATATTTTAGAAAATTTTGCATACATATATCCATTAAAATAACACAAACGAAAATATATCATTTCAGTATTCACAAATGTTTATCTAACTCTTTTAATTCAAAATTAAGGCATCGATTTACTTTTATAGATGCATGCCAGTGAGTGTGTCCGTTAGAATAATGTCGGCGGGGATAGCGCAATGTTTTCACAGGTTGATTTCAAAATTGCTCAATTAATCGTGAACAGCTTATACTACGTAAAATGGCGCTAGAAAAATATTGTTTTTTTTCTTCATGCAGATTCCTTCTCATATCGCCCGAATGTAATGCAAAAATTTTCCCTAAAGGCACGAATGAATGACAAAACTGTTCATTTGTAAATCTGGGGAATGAAACTGATATAAAGGTAACAAACTGCAAACTGATTGATTTTATATACATTACAATAACTTCGCCAGGGAAAACATATTAGAGAGAGAGAGAGAGAGAGAGAGAGAGAGAGAGAGAGAACTAAAATTGCCGTTAGAAACTAAAAAAGTATCTGCAATTTGGTTTTTTTCACCAGATATTTGACAACAGACGATATAATGTAGGAGAAAATACAGTTATATTATGTATGTGTATGTATGTATGCACTTATATATAACCTATATATGTATACATAAGGACAAATGTACATCCAAACTATTTCGTTAAATATAAAAATGGAATTCCTCATAAACACTTATAAAATGCTAACTATAACAAATTTAACAATTTTAAATAATTTACTAATAATCCTTAAGGATATAATCCTTGTTTAAATTACAATCTGCTTACTGGGGTCCCTGGGTTCTACAGTAAGTGCCAACATTAGCTGACCCTAGAACGACTTTTTGTGTTTGGACCACGGCGGGGTTGACTCACTAATTTACTTTTGTAATGGCGCCTGCCTGAGTTTGAAGAGAAGGGTTGGCCGGAGCATGTCACAACTGTCCCTCTTTCTTCAAACTCTCTAAGGGTTTATTTGTGGCTAACGTTTGCAACCACCTTTTCATTCATTATCAATCTCATAATCTTTCAATCATTATCAGTCTGATCCCTCAGTACTAGTATCTACAGAATACTTGGACTTCCTTGCCATCAACTGCCAACGTAGCATATTGTCGATACCAGAAGCTCGTTACGGATACACATGCTCCAAATATTTCTTAAATACTAAGACAGTGATGAAGTTGAGATTTTTACTCTACTCGCATACAAATGTCCTGACCTATTTTCATTAAAAGAAATCTTTTCTCAATTGGCCCATGATTATTTCTAATATTTCTAACGATATCTATAATGTAACCAGTAAGTCGTCACATAATGAAAACGTATAGTTCGGAGGCGTGCTATCTATCAGCAGCAAAGTTGTGTGCTAATTTGGTTAATTATTTGCGAGCGGATTTTTGTATCTGCGCTTCTGGGTAACGTAAACATCTGAAGGATTTAGAAACTAGTTTCATAAATTTTGGTTCATTGTTAACTGAAATAGGGCCAGAGAAAAAGAAATCGCCGTTGTTCGATGTATGTTGTACAGGACAAGGGGAGACATGCCAGTTAGTGACTCGGGCGGTTGCGAGAGCGTTACGAGAGGGTTCGATTTGCCAGTTATACAACATTTAGTTGAGGCCATTAAAAACGCGTTACGTGCACGATCGTCCGCGACAGGTGACTAGCGATAGCTTTCCAAGCGTGCGCTAGAAACACGTAATCCGTTAACGACCCTTTGTGCCGGTTCGCAAGAAGGGTGATAATTACGACGTCACGCGAGCCACAAACACCGGACGCCTCGCCGCGAGTGGAGCGATTCACTGGGATTTTTTTTTTTTAAAGATGCGGTTGTATCGGAAGAGAAAATTACTAGAAGAAAGGCCGCAAAGGGTAACAAGCGCTGGAGAAAGTAAAATATCCGGAAGCTTATTTTCGACCGCAGAGGTTCGTTTCCGGTCGGGTGACCCGCAGAAATACAGGCCGACATTTCCGGAAACAACAGTGTGCTACCGAGCATTCAAAACAAATTAGATCTTTGTTTTTTCTGTAGTCGATCTCATTCGTATATTTATACGAATGACGCGAAGTAATATTCGGCATTCGGCCTTACGGCCACACGACGTGTATGTTTAAAATATACTCCCCCCCCCCCTTTTTTTTCCCTACCCAGAATTGAACTTCAACACTAAAGTTTTATTATCAGAAGATAATAAAATCAAAATTTAAACTTGCTTATCCCTTGACTTATCCTTCCGCAGTAAAGATAATTGACAAAACGTGCTTTAGACGCCCTTTTAAGACGTTCGCTTTAAACATAGGATTTGTCTGTATTGTTACGTGTTGCTGATCTGCATCGCTTCCCTTGCCCTGTCCCACTCGAGCCGGGGGGGAGGGGGGCGGTGCGTCAAGGGCAGAGTTGTAACCTGAGGAGAGCATAGAGATTTACAAAGGAGTGCCGCTGCCGCGAAAAGCCTATCGGGACCCCGTGTGACCCTCTGTCATTGAAGGGATTGAATGTCTGGGGTTATCGTTGCCAGAATGTTCTGATCATCACCCCCCTTCTCTCTCAGCATGACTCGGGTTGCGGGGAACCTTCTGGATCAGGCCAGAGAGATTGTATTAATCCGCGACGCTGCGGACTGCAAGCATCAGTAAATTGGAGAGTGAGACTGAAGAACTGGATGCGCGAGTAACAGACGTTTGAAATGATGGCAATAGACAGATTGAATATATGTAAATAACGAGTGTGACTTAAGCGACTTTAACCAATATAGAGACAGTGATTAGGACTTTAATTAAAATTGAAATATACATTAAATATTGCCGCATGTGGTAATCGTGCCTGGCGATGCCGCTGGTCGGCGGGTTTTCTCGGGGATATCCCGTTTCCCCCNATATTGCCGCATGTGGTAATCGTGCCTGGCGATGCCGCTGGTCGGCGGGTTTTCTCGGGGATATCCCGTTTCCCCCGCCATCTCATTCCTGCGCTGCTCCATACTCACCTCAATCACTCTCATCGGCTCTCAAGACCTCGCTGTTAAGAGCCGCCCAAATCTCTTCACTCACTCATTAAATATTGCGCTCACTGAGAATAATAAGAGTAGCTACAAAACAAAGTAGAAAACCAATGAGAAATCTAGGAGAACCTTACGACGTGGTCGTACACATACAGCACATCTGTATAGATCACTGAGCGAGGTGTTATGCTTAAGAGGTAATTTAATTTCCAAAAATTATTTTTGATTATCAGATCATCTTAGAGCAGTATATTGTACAGCATTCGCAACTCTCGCCTTTCAGAGCAACGGGAAAAAAATATTGAGTAACTAGACAACAGCTTAGTAGGACAGCGCTCAACAATAATAAAGTTCTCAGAAACGGAACACATGTGATAGACACGTGCAATAAAAACCTTATATTTAAATAACACTTTTGCATTGGTCGTGTAAAATTGTAACAATTTCATAGATTGTTTCTATTTTGAATAAAGGTTTGGGGGGGATTCATTAATACTGAAATGGCAAAAAGGCAAAAATTTGGAAAGCAGCTACGCCATGAGTTTCATTTTAAAACAGGCTACTTTACGCCCTTAACGTGGCCACAAAAATGATTTCAACCATTATTTTAATACTAAAAAAATTTACCGTGTTTATTTTATTTTGAAAAATTCTTGGTCGTTATAAAATGGATATTGTAAAAATCTACCTTGTCATACCCGATTTGTCTAGAACATATCCAAATTATTTCTCATTTAAGAGAAAAATAATTCTGATGATTAAGAAATTAGCGCTCTTTCTGACAGTACTGTATAAACCAGCCAATAATATTGTTTCTACAATTCATTTGGGCAGAGTTTATTTCAACAAAGTATTTTGTTGCAGGTATAATTGCAATCATTCCCCCAGCGTGCTCGTGGGTGCGGGCCACTAGGCAACTGGCGAAGAACACGCCGGCAGAGAATGCTAGTAACGGCCATCAGTGTTCACCTCTGAGGACACAGGATGTGTGTTATTGTGGACCGGATGTAGGGACAATTCACGCGCCCTGGTTGGCAGCAAGGACCCTCGAGCCCTTGGCCGGCTGCTCGCACCGCCTCGGGGAGGTCTCACAGGGGAGGGACTGGAATTAAAAGCCCCTCTCATGGGTGGACCTGCGCACATTGTTATTCCGCCGAGCTTTGCATGGGCAAGAAAAAATTGCCCAAGGTCCCGAACCCCGAAAGGAGCAGCGTCTGTTCCTTTGTGAGGGAATTTCCAAGGTGTATTTCGATATCATCCCCTAACGTATTCATGAGGGGTTTTCTGTACACTCCGTTCGCTTGCAAAATAGAGCTGAGAAATCATGCGAAAGATTTCGAAGACATGCGTATAAAATGCTATAAAACAATTATATAGACCAAAACGAGATTATTTATTTTACAGCAACTTACATAGATGAAGGTGATACCGCCTTTTCTTCCACTTAACCAAAGAACACCTTATAAAGAATTCAGAATAAATCTGCAGAAAATATATTCTGATCAGAATAACATTTTTACAAAAATTTTAATTAACTGTTAAATATGTGTATNATAAATCTGCAGAAAATATATTCTGATCAGAATAACATTTTTACAAAAATTTTAATTAACTGTTAAATATGTGTATGACAAAACATAAGTGGTTTGAGACTATTTGCTGGACGTTACATATTATCATTAAAATGTAAGGATGAAATAACTTGAAATTGCCAACAGAACCAGTCGGTAGGTAGAAAAAAAGTAAAATAGTAAAAAATATCTGAAGTACACAAAAGATGTGCCAGATACGCAATTAATGAAAACGTAAAATAATAAGGTTGAGTTGCTGTAAAAATTACGAATCCGCGAATTCTTCAGGTCTCTAGTTATAAGTAGTCAGCAGTTCATTACATTTTCGATAACCAGTTATTTATTCACCAAGCATGTTTAGCTAGGCGGTCTCACTCAAGCTTTGATGGTTAGTCGATGACGGTATCTACTCTGCGGTTGTTTTTTCCAAAGGTGGTTTTAAATTACCATACCAGGGTAATGCTTCCCTTCCCACGTTTCAGAAATTCGTTTGTTATATTTTATCCTGTTAGACTACAATTCTGTGCGTGCAGTAAAAATACTACTAACAAATACAGTAGTAAAGGATAAGTTAATAAACTTATAAATACAATTAAGTACAAAACTAACGTAATTAATTTTACAAACACATTAATGGTTATAAAAAATTATATTACACAAATATCAAAACTAATAGGGCCTATTAATTATACTTTTTTGAGAGCTGCCTTCCACAAATTCAACAAATAAATTTACATTATTAAATGGCCTTTCTTCTGCAGCATTACTTACTCGTTTGCATTTTAAAATACATTTTATGTAAAACATTTTTCGATATTTTTTTTATTGGATATCGTTTAGAGGGGTTAAGGATTTAGGTAATTTATTATAAAATGTATAGGGATGGCAGGGAAAAAATTCTCTCCCTTTTGAATAAAGGTTTATAACTGGATCGACCTTTGACTCAACAAATTATTCTGATTTTTTTGTTTTGCTGCATACAATTTTATTTTCATAGGTTCGTTGAATTCTAAAAATTTATTAGCTAAGTGTGGAATCTGCTAAAAGCCGGTTTTTTTTTATGACTCGAAGAGAGAATTTTACATTCATTTTGAAAATGTCGTGTTTAACAAAGACTTGATCCTTCAGGGTGA
Organism: Clitarchus hookeri; assembly: GCA_002778355.1. Taxonomy (NCBI): domain Eukaryota; kingdom Metazoa; phylum Arthropoda; class Insecta; order Phasmatodea; family Phasmatidae; genus Clitarchus; species Clitarchus hookeri. Next base: position 9,156 of record NQII01003264.1, on the reverse strand, counting down.
GTCGCATTATCGACTGCTCAATCACTCACTGGAGAAAGACGTACCTACATTTAGAGTCTTAGTCTGTTAAGAGGAAAAATACGATGTTGTAGGGTACATTTTATATCAAAGAGCGTTCTCTTACTAAAGTAATTTTTGCTATCAGTTTATTTCATAGTAGTGAATGCATCTGGTGGGTTTGCTGGGGCCCATTGATACAACTCTTACAAAACTTACTAAACGAAAGAAATTTCTTCGTGGAAATCTTTGAAAACTTTATTTCTAAGAATGCTGTTTTTGTAAACCGCGAAAATAAGCGTTTCTCCGCAGTTGCCTCTGTGCAAGGCTTCGTTAAAGTTGACGACTGCCC
>NQII01003263.1:201333-279886 GCA_002778355.1 Clitarchus hookeri | reverse complement strand
GGCGGTGTGTTCACAGCGGCCTTGCGCGCATTGCACTTGTATTTCCGCTGGGTGTGCAGATCGTCTTCCACGCGATCACGGCAGACGCCTCGCAGGCGGTTCGCGAACGCGTCAGCCTTTCTTGAGTTCGTAGGTCTCTATGCCCTGCTTGGCGTGGCTTGTTACCACAATGAGAAAAAAAATTTAAAAAAAATTTAACAATAAAAAGAATTGAAATTTGTAAGTTAATTGCTCTCCCCGTTACAATTATTGTGTTTTGTTTGTACAGAAACTACACTTGCTGGAAATAAATACACGTTTTAGATCACTGAGAATTGTTACATACTCAATGGTACGTGACGTCACTAGGTTAGGACACTGATGGGATGATATCAAAACGTAGAATAGTAATAAATTAATAAATTAACAATGTAAAAAGAAAAGAAATGTTGCAGCTGCTTTTTAACTACGTTTCAATACTTAAGAGGGAAGGAGCGAAGGGTTTACTTATACTAGCAATGTTACGACATGTGTTTTAAATTATACTAATAGTATTAAAAACATAAAAAAAAATTTCCACAGAAATGTGGTCTTTTTACCATACAATGTTACAGTAATAATAATATAATGATATCTAAATTTTACAAACAAAATTAAAATCGTCATTACTAGCAATGTCAAAATTTACTTCTTAATGACATCATTTTTGTCTACTATGGCCATTCTTCAATGTGATACGTATTTGCAAGACATGTAGATAATAAAATTAAAAGTAATTCAGTAGACAATATTTGAAAAATGTGTACTTAATTGTTACAATCATTACAATATATATTGTTTTATTCTAGGTGCACGTAATATGTGTGGTTGTAGAAATGAAAAATTATTTTTTTTTTCTTTCTTCAGATTGACACCTACTGGAGGCCTCCTGTGAGTTATAATATTAAATATTTATTGATGATTCGTGTTGTGTTGGAACTTTTGAGTAAAGTAAAGTTTATGTACGTGTTAGGTACCTGCAGGGTGCAGTGTGAGTGGTGTATGTAAAATACGTGAACCGCTGGTTACCTGTATATAAATTTTTACGTATGACTCGCGAGCTGGGTGAAGCGGTAGTGTTGACAGCTGTGAGCGCGGTGTTGAGGTTGTTGCGCGTGACGTCAGGACTGGTGTCACGTGGGCGGTGCGTGCGCCGACCTCCGTAGGAAATTTGGTTGAGAGGGGTGTGACATCACTGCTGGTTGCTGTGGAACATGAAGCTTGCGGTACCGTTGTTCTGAAACTTACAATGAAATGTATTAGCAGAATGCCTGCACAGTTTGTCAAAACATCTTATAAAAAAAATTTTCTTTAAATAAATAATTTATGCGACTTATGGTTATTGACATTATATTGGTAATTTAATTCTGGGTTATATTATATTTACTTGGGTGTGGCGTAGGGTGGGGTGTCCGACCTTAGAAGTTTATGTATTTAAACGCGCGTTAAAGTTCATTTATTTTTAAACTGTCGTCAAGTGATCTCTCGGGCGGTATATGAATACTAACTGGTGTTACAACTTTATGGTTACGTTACGCTTGTAAATCTAGTTCTTAGTTAATGCCTATTTTCATACAAGTAATTTTTTTTCTCTTCTGAAAATAAATTATTTTAGTTAGCTGTGTGCGCGGATAAACTCATAATTATTAAAATGTTAATATTTACGCTGGACATCAACACTTAGCCTAATTATTATATAATTACATTGATTAATAAAAAGTTAGGGTTGGAATGAAAAGTAGCAGAACGCATAGCATGTTAACAAAAACCGAGGGACATAAGTAAAACATAACGACACTTATTATGCAAATAGAATATAGTTGAGAGGAAAAAGAACATATATGAGTAATTAAAGACAGAATAATTACACTTCTACTTTAACACAAAGGGTTGGCATACAGGGGTTGGGGAAATCTGCACTCATGACTTACTCCCTGGAGGTCAGAAACGAAAGTACCCTCGTGGTATACTTTCAAAGTACTGTGTCTTAAAGAGAAGATCACAGCAAAATCCAATTGCGCCCCTACTGCCTGACCTCTGTCAAGGCTAGTAGAGCACAGAAAAATAGGCCGCTCTGGTCGGGTCACAACTCCGCCAGAGGCCCAAAGATTGCTCCGCGTCTCACGCGAAACGAAAGATTTGACCTCCTGAGTAAGTACTCCTTACAATTGGGTGGATGTGGGTAAACCATGAACGGACAAACACAGTCGAAGTGGGTGCGTCTCAAGCACTATTCCCATTTCGTTAAATACCCTTAACATTGCACACAATTAATCCATCTCACGTCAGGTTTAGCAGTCTGCGCATCAAACAATACAGTATGACTGGCATGGCGTGTCGCTAGCACGTCCGGAAGCCACGAGGATTGGCTAAGTCCTCGGATAACAGAAATGCGTAAACCCATCGGTATTCATTCTCCCCGTTTCCTTATAGCACAGGTTTGTGGGAAATACGTGAAAATATTTATAGTATGAGAAACTTAAAACTAAAATATTAAACTTAAGTTTAAAGGCGGGTGTGGCGGAAAGAAAACTGCGTGGCGTGCTTTTGCACGCTGCTTCGCAACACCGCGGCGCTCGTGCCGCGGAGAAATGCTGATGAGGGAAAATGTTGTGTCGGCAATGTCCACTGCGTGGCGTGCGCTAGCACGCTGTTTTATTTTTTCTCGCGCCCTGCGGCGCTCGAGCCGTGAGGAAGCGCTGACGAGGGAATGTGCCATCTCGGCACTTTGGTCAAGTCAACGACATATCGTCCTTCCGGTTGGCAACTCGTACCGCAATACGGGCTTTCTATCAGCGTACAAAAATTGTCATACTTAACTTGCATACCTTATTCCTAAGAATGATATGAGAAGTTTCTTAAATATATAGCATGTATACTGAGAGGAAAGTTGAATAAAATATATTTTTATCTTATCTGCATACAGTAATGGCGAACTACGTACAATATGGTGTACTGCATGGAGTTTATTAAAATTAGCATGAGTTGAAAGTTACTGTACTGAAAATGCTTACAGGATTACGATTACATTTACAGTAATAGTTAAATTTAAAATAACAATATCCAGCGCACACAGGCAATTTACATTTTAATTTATATTACTAGCTTGGTATAGCTGAGAAAAATTGTTTACACGTGAATATACGCAACTAGGGACTTGCGGTTTACACGGAAATTCTTTACATTTTAATAACGTTTGTTAATTAGGTTTCAGCTTTGTATGTTTAGATATGGGGCCGTAAAAGGTAAATTAATATTTAAACCTAAGGCATTTTAAAAGTAGACATTATGACATTATTTAAATTGGACTGCCACTTTAAAGTTTTAAGGTTAAAAGCGTACGTGGCTGAAAGTTTGCTATTATTATTACGGAAACTAGCGTGGGTGGGTGGGGAATTTATTAAATGGGGGTGGATGGTAGAGAAGCTGATGCAAGGCAGCGAGAGGGTAGGGAGGAACCAAGCCTCCACCATTGTTACGAACTAGCTTTTCAGCCAATTCGTAACAATGGCTAAATACCCGGCGCCTCCACCATTGTTACGAACTAGCTTTTCAGCCAATTCGTACATGAAAGATTATGAGAGAATGCTGGGGGCGTAACTCAAATAATGACTCGTTAATTCGGTAGTGCAAAACAGTATCTGATGAATTTATTACAATTTACGGTTATACAATTATTATTTATATTAGCATTGACCGGGGGAGCTTTACATTGAATTTAATATTATGTTTATTGTTACTTCACTCACGCCATTTTAAATAACCCTAACCGGAACGTCATCACCTTGTTAATGTTGCCGGAGGCTGAATCTAGGAGACGGTTAGCGACGGCCGGACACCCATCTTCCTGGTCTTCTACGCTGGTCGGGTCGCCCAAAGGACTAATGATGAATGACGACGACGAGACGGTTAACGACGGCCTATATCAAGCGCGCGGTTCGGCGGCCGCGCTCAGTGACCGGTGGAAGGGATTTCTGCAACTGTCGACGACCAAATGGTGGCGTTGCACTCCCGCTCGTTTATGTTTGAAGGTGTGATCAGGCAAGCCGTTCAGCTAAGGCCTGACCACACCGTAACAGTAGACAGTTATCCATAATAAGCACCGTATAAAGAACCTCTTGTAGGCTTTTTTGTATGACATCGCCAAATAGAAAAGGTTTTTATGTTTTATCTCAGTAACAAATACTTCTTCACTATGGTAGGCCATGTAAACGTACATGTTTTAAGTGGCTCAGGCTTTTATTTCCAAAATGGTGGTCTCGTAAATATTTCGAATTATTAAATGATATCTACCAAAACATTGTACTGATTACATAAGAACTTGTTGCTTCGAATCCTACCTCTGTAATGCACTTGGCTGCATGCTAGCTTATGATACGAGGTTTTCTGGAATCGAGTCCCGGGTAAAGCACTCGATCATTTGGTATTGTTTCACTACTGTCGCATGAGTTTCTGTTTTCATATCTAATGATATTACCATCAACGAGACGTCAAGTCTTGGCCCCATCTAAGCTTTTAAGAACTGAATTGGAAATTATTTGCACCCACGAAGAGGAAGGTAGGCTTATTACACTGAGAAGCCAAAAAAACTGGTACACCTGCTTAATATCGTGTAGGGCCCCCGCGAACACGCAGAAGTGCCGTAAGACGACTTGGCATGGACTCGACTAATGTCTGAAGGTATGCAGGAGGTAATTCACACCAATGCGCCAATTTGAGAAAGGGTTGCACGTCTGTTACGTTTAATGATTCTTGTCAGTCGTCGTTTGTCCCGTTCTTTAACGATATTTTTCCGGCCGCAGCGATGTCGAAGATGTAATGTTTTACCGGATTCCCGATATTCACGTTACACTCGTGAAATGATCGTACGCGAACATCTAAATTGTATCGCTACCTCAAAAATGCTATGTCCCATCTCTCGTGCGCCGACTATAACACCTCGTTCAAACTCACTTAAATCGTGATAAACTGCCATTGTAGCAGCAGTAACCGATCTAGCTGCCGACCGCATCGCGTTACTCTAAATGGTTCCATACCTCTGTTATTTGCATACGCACGTCTATACCAGTTTTTTTTGGCTCTTCAATGCATTTATATCAGTAACGTCTAGTTAAATCTAAATGCATTTAAAAGCACGAAGGCCGGCGTACCCTCCATTATTCCGTTCTCGAAATGTACTCAAGTGCGTAAGATAGTGCACTCTCCACTTCTACTCTTGCTTCGTTTGTACCTCGTACCTTTACTTACACAGTGTTTTACTGTATTTCTCTTGCAAAACTTGTTCACTCCAGTTTGTGACATCCCGAATTTAACAAAAGTTTTCACCAGGGCATCACAGTACGCAACGTCTGAACCTGGGCTATTGTAAATTTCACGTCATGGTTCAATTCTTGAAGTATTTTGTCAATTTTCGCAGCGAATTCATACCACGTCTTATTAACTTTTGTCTTCGATTACATACGTATTTTTAAATACAAAATCAGCGTCTCTTCATTGAAGCTCCCTCTGATACTCATCTCTGTAAACCTCGATTTTAAGACATTTTATAAGCACGTGCTTCATGGTGTTTCCGACACCACGCGCATCACCAAATGCCGAAGCCAAAGAGACCTTGAATTTCTATAATCGGTCATCAGCTGGGCACTATACTGGTTGACTTCTATCGTATGTCGTTTGCGGCTAATTTCGAAGAACTCTATCTCTTTCATGCCATATTCAAGATACATAATTCGCGGTTTTTTATTTAATTGAGGCCTCATTATATGCCTTACACAAAACCACCAGTGATGCCCTCCAAGCAATTATCCGTTTCCTCTTAGTATTTACTTGATTTAATCTGTGATGACTTGTTACAACACTATACATATTGACAGCCTCTTTAGTACCTTGAAGTTAAGGCCTCAATTCTGTATGTGCAGCGGTCTTTAGTTTGTAGAGAACTTTACTGCCTTTCCACACACATAGTTGACATGGTTTATAAAACTAAGCTTGCCATACAGAAATACTTCCAGAGGTTATTTATTTGTAATTGTGCTTCTTGTATTGAACTATCGGTGAAGCGAATCACCGGAGGCCTCTGAAAATTGGTATGTGCCACCATATAATTCGTATTTGCTTTTGTTGAAGACAGTTTATAAGCATTTTTATATTTTTGTCAGTACTTATTACGAGTTCTCTCCTGACTGCTCTCTCGCATTTTCAGACACCTAGAAATAGCCATCATCTGCACACTCAAATATTTTGTATCCAATAATACATAGCTAAGGACAATCTCATGGGGCACCCTTTTATCTACACTTAGAAGACTTGCATCGACTTCACCTGTAAACTCTTTCTCTCTCCCGAAAGAAATAGAAATTAATGGCATACATTTTGTATGGACAAAACGTCACCTTCTGTCTACCAGGCATTATCAAATACTTCTGCATTATCAAGGAAGTTTGTCATATACAGAGACATTTGTTCCTTTGCATTTCCACAAATCATCTTCTTTCCGTGCAACTTCTTGCTCATTCAAGGGTATTATACATATTCGACTTATTAATTTCCCAAGTAGTAAGCAACAAGCTGTTAACAGTTGGCCAACTGTTGGCAGTGGTGGCAAACGTTTGCATTTATGACTGTCAGTATTTCTTATGTGGTTGACAATCAAGTCATATAAACAAAAGTTACATTAACTATTTTTTAAATAACCGTAATATGGACAATTATCTCACAAAGACTGTTAGAATCTAACAGACACGATAAATGACGATAAAAGAAATATTAACATCAAGTTTATGGGCTATTTGTGATACACTAACTGTTACTTACTGCTGGGGAAATATTAGCATTAAGCTAATGGGTCCTTTATGGCATGCCAACAGTTGTTTACTGCTGGGAACATAGAAGCAACAAACTTGTGGGCCATTCATAGTATGCTAACTGTTACTTATGGCCACGGATGTATTATTAGCATGCTAATGGGCCACTTATGACATTTCAATTATTACTTACTGCCGCGGATGTACACTGGTGGAAAGTGTAAAATGAACACCACTAAAGCGGCGATATAGTGCGAATGGGGCACTAATAGAGTGCGGTACATGCAATGATTAACATTAAGAAGGGACCGCTCACTAGGCATAACACCATTGAGTCCAATACAACTGTAGTTGACGCGGTGAAAGAGGTGTCTGTTGTTTCAGGCATCGGCTTGTGTGTAGTAAGTATTGTAGAAATGCTACGTTCGCATAGACGACTACACTTCGTGCAATTAACGGGCTTTGAATGAGGTCATATTGTGAGCCTGAGGGTGGCTAGATGGTCCTTCTGAAGAATTGCCCACTGTGTAGGACGTGAAGTGTATGCTGTGCATCATTGGTGGTGCCAGTGGTCCAATGATGGTGCACATGATCATCGACCTGGTTCCGGATGGCAGCGACATACGGATTCCCGCCTGGACCGGCGCTTCAGATGAGCAGCCATTGCTGATCACACGGCAACAGTCACACAAATTACGGCCACTGTTGCGCCCAGGGTGCCAGCTACGACCATTACCAACCGTTTGCTAGATGCTGGGCTACGATCAAGGGTGCCGCTCACCAGGCTTCCTCTCATACCTCGGATTGTGTCGCGATCGATGCAACTGGAGGGATGAATGTAGCGGAGTGGTGTTTAGTCATGAAAGCATATTCTGCATTGGTGCCAGTGACAGTCGTTTGCGAGTGCGGCGTTAACCAGGAGAGTGGCAACAATCAGAGTGTATACGGCAGCGACATACAGAACAAACTTCTAGCATCATGGTCTGGGGAGCAATAGCTTACAATGACCGTACACCTCTGGTGTTTGTTGAGGGAACACTTAACAGTGAATGCTACATCCAGAACATCATCCAGCCCATTTTGTTGCCATTCCTACGTCAAGGAGATGTCCTCTTCCAGCAGGACAATCAATGCCCATGCGCACATATCTCGTGTTACGCAATGCGCTTTCGAAGGTGTTGGTCAACTTCCCTGGGCAGCACGATCCCCCGACCTGCCCCTCACTGTGCATGTGTAGGATATTATGGGACGGCGTTTGATGCGGTCTGCAATACTGGCAAATAACCTCTACCAATTGCAACAACAGTTGGAATTAGCAAGGAACACTATTCCCTAAGATGGTATCCGACACCTTAATGATCGTCTCTACGCACGACTGCAGGACTGCATCGTCGTTAAAGAAGGCTACACAAGATATTGACATTGTTGTTCAAGACCCCCTGTTGCCTCTGACCATTGGTATATGACCATGTGATCATTATCATATATACAGCGTACAATCTGTATACTTATTCAATAAAAATTTTATTCGTGTGGAACCATTGCGTCCGGGTGTTCATTTTTCATTATTCACCAGTGTATTAATAGCAAGCTAATTAGCCAGTTATGGCATAACAACGGTTTTTTTACAGCTAAGGCCACTAATGACATAACAACTGTTGATTACTACCATATATTTATTATGNGCATAACAACGGTTTTTTTACAGCTAAGGCCACTAATGACATAACAACTGTTGATTACTACCATATATTTATTATGAGCATGCTGATTGGCTATGTATGGCATGCCAACTATTGCTTACTGCTGGGGACATATTATCAAGATTCTTAGGTGCCTTTTGTGGTATACCAACTGTTGCTTATTATTGAAGAAACATTATCAGCAAGCAAGCCAAGTGTTACTTCTGGGGACATATTACTGATAATTTTATGGTACATTTATGGCATGCCGACTATATGTTGTAAAACAGCATATGTGAATTCACTTGGTTTTTTGATTTCATGCTTCTATAAATTAAAATTATAATGTGGCGTTACTAGTACCAGGAAAAAAATGTCTATACTGGAAACCTGTAAAGTATGACATGTAAAACATTCGTTATTTAGCATTTTAAATTCTACCTGAAAATAGCTCAAAACAAAAATACTGGGATTTTCAACCAAACACAGAAATCCCAGTATTGACTTGTGATACTAACATAAATTTGTCTACGGCAAAGCTAATAATACCAATTTAATGCATACAAAGTATTCAGATTTACTTAAAAAGTTTTACATGAATACATGGTAGGGTAGTAGCTAATATTCTAGATTATGAACGAAAGACTTGTAAGTTCGATTTCAGGTTCTTCCAAAGAAATTTTGTAATTGTGAAATAATACTGAAGATAACATATATGAAGATGGTAAATAAAATGTTTTATTTGGGTCAAATACAATTATTTTTTGGCTTTAAATATGCAAGGTAAGCTGTTAAGTGGGTCACGAGTGGCCAATGGCTGGGTTGTAAGTGGCAAATAGCTCGGCTACAAGTTGTCAATAGCTGGGTCACTAGTGGCTTGCCAACAGTTTCCTAACGACATTTGGTTAACTTATGGCAGGCCAGAAGCAGTAAGCCAGTGGGCCACTGCTGCCACTCATGGCTCACTGANGCATAACAACGGTTTTTTTACAGCTAAGGCCACTAATGACATAACAACTGTTGATTACTACCATATATTTATTATGCGCATGCTGATTGGCTATGTATGGCATGCCAACTATTGCTTACTGCTGGGGACATATTATCAAGATTCTTAGGTGCCTTTTGTGGTATACCAACTGTTGCTTATTATTGAAGAAACATTATCAGCAAGCAAGCCAAGTGTTACTTCTGGGGACATATTACTGATAATTGTATGGTACATTTATGGCATGCCGACTATATGTTGTAAAACAGCATATGTGAATTCACTTGGTTTTTTGATTTCATGCTTCTATAAATTAAAATTATAATGTGGCGTTACTAGTACCAGGACAAAAATGTCTATACTGGAAACCTGTAAAGTATGACATGTAAAACATTCGTTATTTAGCATTTTAAATTCTACCTGAAAATAGCTCAAAACAAAAATACTGGGATTTTCAACCAAACACAGAAATCCCAGTATTGACTTGTGATACTAACATAAATTTGTCTACGGCAAAGCTAATAATACCAATTTAATGCATACAAAGTATTCAGATTTACTTAAAAAGTTTTACATGAATACATGGTAGGGTAGTAGCTAATATTCTAGATTATGAACGAAAGACTTGTAAGTTCGATTTCAGGTTCTTCCAAAGAAATTTTGTAATTGTGAAATAATACTGAAGATAACATATATGAAGATGGTAAATAAAATGTTTTATTTGGGTCAAATACAATTATTTTTTGGCTTTAAATATGCAAGGTAAGCTGTTAAGTGGGTCACGAGTGGCCAATGGCTGGGTTGTAAGTGGCAAATAGCTCGGCTACAAGTTGTCAATAGCTGGGTCACTAGTGGCTTGCCAACAGTTTCCTGACGACATTTGGTTAACTTATGGCAGGCCAGAAGCAGTAAGCCAGTGGGCCACTGCTGCCACTCATGGCTCACTGATGATGCTGGCATTCGTGGGGTACACGTGATTACGCAGAAGCGGGCCGCTTTTGAGCAGTTTGTATTTTGCTACATGGACCAGATGTGACCAATTTCACACAACAGTCAAAAGGCATCATGTGGGCCACAGGCATCTGCGTGTGCATTACTGAGGTTGACTGAATATGGAAACCGCATGGGGCTGCCCGTATACAAGCAGATTTGTACAAGTGGGTCAATTGACTTTTGCTACTTGAATTTTAGTACATTTTTCCCATCATCGGGGGCAGCTTGTAAGACCTGGAATTAGGATGGCCATTTTCTTTGCCTTTTCTACAGTATCCTCCTCATGATACATTTCTCCCTTTGGAGGAAAACATGCCAGCAACCAGTAAAGTATTTAACAACCTGAGATGACGGCTCTTTATTATGAAGTTGTTTCTCTTAACAACGTCGGGGCCGCGGTGGTGTAGTGGTTAGACAATTTGCATCCCACCAAGGTGAACCGGGTTCAATTCCCGGCGGGGTCACCCCAAGATTTTAGCACGTGGGAATTGTGCCGGGCGATGCCATTGGTCAGCGGGTATTCTCGGGGATTTCCCATTTACCCTGCTCTTTCATTCTGCCGCCACTTCACGTTCATCGGCTCTCAAGGCCTCGTTGTTGCCAAAATTTCTTCACTCACTCTTAACAATGTCAACACCGAAACTATCCCAACAGGGATGTTCCCCATTTTTCATTCCATAAACTATTTTCTCCAACTTCTCTTCTGCGAACACAGGTAGCTTTTCGTGACTTGGTAACTTAGTCATATTTCTTATCTTTATGGTATGTTCCGCATATTCTCCTTTACGGAAGTCATGTGGCAAGGACTAAGTGTGTCTTCGATATACCGTCAAATAGCTTATTTTTTGGTAACATTAACATTTCACTTAAAATTATTATTAGGGATGTCAAAATCGATTCATCGGTACTTCGATACCCTCGATTATTACAGGTATCGAAAAATCGAGAATCGAACGATTCATTTTTATAAATCTTTGTCCACCTTCACATGAATTTTTGAGGTTATGTTGCACAGCAACAGGTCTTTGGTTTTCCACATAGGCTGAATCTGTACCGAACTCGTGTTGATTGACAGGAATTAACGTATAATTTTCCCAGTCCCGGCAAAATTCCTATTTAATTAAAGCCGAAAATGTCCACTCCAATCAATTTTTGAATATTTTTTTTACTATCCGTTGTAAAAATTATTTATTCCCGTCACTGAAAATTACATTCAATGATGGTTCGACTATGAAAGAATTAAGGTAATATTCATATCTTCAATACAAACAACACTACAAAACCTCTTATGGAACCATAATTAAACTGTTAACAAGCCTAGCTACAAATTTACTAACATACCTTATAAGCTAACTATATTTTCGTGAGCCCTTAAAACATTAAACCCTATTAAGTTTTCAATGGTTATAGAGTGTTTTCTTTAATTTTCCAATTACATACTTGTTTATCACTGCACCGACCCACGGACAACGAAGATTATGTGTTGTAAATTAAACACGACACAATAGGTATCTTATTATATGAGATCGCCATAAAAATATGGTCTACAGATCCACACTTACAAAATGTATGATAAAACTGAATTAATTTTCAACGCACTCGCACTCACAGCCATCTGCTTTTACCGTTTTACCATGTATCCATGGCGTACTAAACTCGTTACGCACTGTAACCAGGAATTATTCCAATGCAGAATTTGACATCGTAAATTACACACCACGTCGAAACGCCTACATATTTAAGCAACCGTTAAACTGCACAGCTGGTGTAATATGTGATAGTAAGCATAATACGTTGGACCTTGACAGACTGAAAATGTTGGTCTTTTTGAACAAAAACTTTTGAAACAGTTCTCCAAATATGAGCAAAATTTCATTGCAAATTTTTTTAATGGTATTATTTTATATTATAATCACATTCTACTCATTTCTGTAAAAGTTTGGTTCAATTTTCATGTTTAACAGGTAAGAAACTGTATACAGCAAAAATACCTTTTTGTGTAAAAGTTGATTTATGTTTTTTGTGTTTTCATGTTTCTATTCTTAGTAAGTAAATGTTTATGTTTTTTTTAGTTCAACAGATATTATTGACAAAATCTTCTTGGAATTGTAATTAGAATAGAGGCAGATTTTCTGCATAGGTATCGAGAATCGGAATAGAGAAAAATTGGTAATGTGACATCCCTAGTTGTTATATAATTTTTCAATTTTATTTAATAGGTGGTGAGGGGGAAGCGAGCTCGCATTCGACACTTCAATGTGAAGGGGACGTTNCATTTTTCAATTTTATTTAATAGGTGGTGAGGGGGAAGCGAGCTCGCATTCGACACTTCAATGTGAAGGGGACGTTCTGATGTTTCCTTTATGGTGTGCCGCCCTACTGGCACCTAGCTGTTCGCAGATACCGGAACGAGACGTTGCCGCAACGCTGGATTGGTCGAGGAGCAGCTGGTGACCAGGCTCTTCATCACTGGCCCACAAGATGCTCGGATCTCACCCCGTGCGATTTTTTATATGGGGGTACATAAAGGATCAAGTGTTTCGTCCACCATGGCCGGCTAATATTGACAACCTCAAAACGAGAATTACGGACGCCATCCAAACCGTAACATCGGACATGCTGACAGGAGTGTAGAACGAGTTTGATTATTACGTAGACGTCGTTCGGGCCGCTCGTGGTGGTCACAGTGAGCATTTATGAAGATATGGTAAACAAGCTTTACCGTTCCATGGTTCATTTGACTGGTCAATTAAGGTTGTAGGTGGTTTGGTTTTGATATATTAGACCTTCAAAGTTGGGGTTTTCTTTAATACTCCTTCTGTATGGTAGTTTTATATGAGCTTGTCTGTTGACTCTTATTAATTATTACTAAACAAGTAATTGTCATAAAATATAAAGTGATAATTCGTCTGTTTTATTTTAGTTCATGAGTGATGCTTAAAAATGCAAGATATTGTCTACGAGAGCTTNTAAAGTGATAATTCGTCTGTTTTATTTTAGTTCATGAGTGATGCTTAAAAATGCAAGATATTGTCTACGAGAGCTTGTAAGTTAGTCTAAATTTAACTTGGTTGCTAATATCTACAAAGCTAGTTTCTCAAACCAACTGAATTCCTACAACATTTTGTTAATTTCTAATTATTAACAATATTGGTTCCAGCTTTATAATTCCTACTCTGGTATTGTCAATCCACGAATCTGAAGCAAGTCATGCTATTTAAATATTTTCATAGGTAATACTACAAAAGTCAATAATACCATAATAATCTAACACTCGTTATATTTACGGGGTCTTCGTGAGGTTGAAAGGACTGTACCGTCACAACGGCCCTGTTAATATTTTAGGTTAGTAAATCCTACCGTTCGAAACATTGGACTGATTAAATTCGAAGATGATGTTCGAATCCGACTTCCGTAATGCAGTTGATTGCACACTATCTAATGACATGAGGTTTTTTGGATTCAAATCCCGGGTAAGGCACGTGTGTATTTGTAATTGTCTCACTGCTGTCTTTAATGATAATGCTTTCAACAAGACGACAATTTTAACCTACCAACTTATATTTTAAGAAATTATTTAAAAGTTAATCGCACCTTTGTTGAGGAAAGTAGGCTCAATTGTTTGTTTTACGTGTTTCAGTTAGTTTATTTTTTAATTTTAATATATGCGATACGCTTTCTTAGTTATTACTGAAGGTAGGTAGTTTAAGCGTAATCAATGCAGAAAAGCATAATATTTTACTATCTAATTAATTTCGCAACCAACGACGATATAGCTACATACATAGTACCACTTTTCACATTATGCTTTTATGTTTAACGTTTTGCGTAATTAATAAATATAAAAATATCGTACACAAATGAAAATAATATTTTGAAAAAGTATATTTCCTTTATTGCATNTAAAGTGATAATTCGTCTGTTTTATTTTAGTTCATGAGTGATGCTTAAAAATGCAAGATATTGTCTACGAGAGCTTTTAAGTTAGTCTAAATTTAACTTTTGCTAATATCTACAAAGCTAGTTTCTCAAACCAACTGAATTCCTACAACATTTTGTTAATTTCTAATTATTAACAATATTGGTTCCAGCTTTATAATTCCTACTCTGGTATTGTCAATCCACGAATCTGAAGCAAGTCATGCTATTTAAATATTTTCATAGGTAATACTACAAAAGTCAATAATACCATAATAATCTAACACTCGTTATATTTACGGGGGTCTTCGTGAGGTTGAAAGGACTGTACCGTCACAACGGCCCTGTTAATATTTTAGGTTAGTAAATCCTACCGTTCGAAACATTGGACTGATTAAATTCGAAGATGATGTTCGAATCCGACTTCCGTAATGCAGTTGATTGCACACTATCTAATGACATGAGGTTTTTTGGATTCAAATCCCGGGTAAGGCACGTGTGTATTTGTAATTGTCTCACTGCTGTCTTTAATGATAATGCTTTCAACAAGACGACAATTTTAACCTACCAACTTATATTTTAAGAAATTATTTAAAAGTTAATCGCACCTTTCTTGAGGAAAGTAGGCTCAATTGTTATATCACTAACTTGTTTGTTTTACGTGTTTCAGTTTGTTTATTTTTTAATTTAAATATATGCGATACGCTTTCTTAGTTATTACTGAAGATAGGTAGTTTAAGCGTAATCAATGCAGAAAAGCATAATATTTTACTATCTAATTAATTTCGCAACCAACGACGATATAGCTACATACATAGTACCACTTTTCACATTATGCTTTTATGTTTAACGTTTTACGTAATTAATAAATATAAAAATATCGTACACAAATGAAAATAATATTTTGAAAAAGTATATTTCCTTTATTGCATTTGCAAAGTATTCTCTTTTATAAACTACAAATACCTTAATTAAACTCATTGCTTTTGAAGTGATTTGTTATGCTGTGCATAACCTCATTTGAGTTCACAATTCGAAAATCTTATTAAACTTATTGACCATACGAAACCATGTTACATTAATATTGTGTATATATTAATTATTGTGTATATATGTTTTGTAAGCATTTTAATTACGTTTTGATTCACTATTAATGCTTTTGTTTTGGAATATGGTAATTACTATGTGTGAAAAGAGTTCAAACCGGCATCCAGTACGGAGTTAATTTACGCTGTTTTTATGCATCCGAAAAATTCCACTCATTATTTTTTCTGCAAAATGGCGTGTTTATTTCAGTTTGTAGTTATTTATAATAAAAGGAAAATTATATTTGAATGGCATCCAGTTCAGTTATCTGTCTAAATAATTGAGCATTATCACTTCGACAAATGGATGCTAGAGATAACCAACTGTTAACAGTTGTGTAATTTACAGAATTAACCAGTAACTGTTTAAAAGGCATAAAAAATTATGATGTGGCGGCATTTTAGAATTAGTGAGCAAATATACGTCTTTAGTGGCGTGCTATTTTATTTGGCTAAACAGCAGGTACGGGCCCTAGTGAAAAATAAATGTATACTGTATACAGCAATGCAACAACGTCACGTACTTTAAATTATATTTATTCTCTGATTATTACTATTTTGTGGTATACGATACGATTATTATCAATATATTCAGACTCGCATTTAGCATAGAAATACTTTTTACAGATCCCAAAATTGTTATTTAAACGAATATACACGGTGTTTTCGTATTTTACTGGCTTGCCCGCCTTCTTGCCTCTTTATGTCGTGAATGTAGGAGAAATTCAGCCGAAGGAAGCATGACATTATTAAAGTTTGATGAGCTTTCAATGCGAAGACGGTAACTCTTTATCGTTCGTCAACGAAGTTTGTTCGGAATCAGCCTTTTGGCTCTCCTGCCCAGGTTATCGCTGACAGGACTAAGACGTCACTCCCGCCTGGTGCAGGAGTCAACGACTTGGGATAGACTGCGTGAAACTTCTTGGCACGGCTCGGGTGTTAAGAACCTTCTTGTTCAGGCCAAATTAGCTACAAATGCCACGACGTGCTTCTGTGTTGGCAGTATTGGATGGNTGTTAAGAACCTTCTTGTTCAGGCCAAATTAGCTACAAATGCCACGACGTGCTTCTGTGTTGGCAGTATTGGATGGTCATTTGTGCTGAGTGCGTGCGATGTCAGCGAATTGAGAGACAGGGCGACGGTGCAGTGACCAGCGAATGCACTGTGCAATTATCGAAAGAAATTACACCAGTTCTGCAGTGCAGTGTGCAACTATCGGTAGAGACGACACTAGTTATGGAGTGCAGTGTGCAACTATAAATATAGACAACACTAGTTCTGGAGTGCACATTAAGAAAAACTAAAAGCACAATTTGGGTCTGTTAAAATGGGGACAACCATTTGCTGTGTTGAAGGTACTATCTAAATATTGTTAAGATAGACAGTAATACCAACAGAATATTTTGTTGTATTCCTGCCTGTGATTGTATTTGCTACTGTACATATAATTGCTACAACAGGACACCGTATTCCTACTACAAAACATATAGTAGCGCCAACAGAACAATTTTAACAACATTTGGATTGTTCTCACAAAACCAGTATTGTAATAACGTAACAGAATATTCTAATGCTTCTACCCTCAAACCCAACTACAGAACTGTTTATTAATAGCTACTGAANTGTTAAGAACCTTCTTGTTCAGGCCAAATTAGCTACAAATGCCACGACGTGCTTCTGTGTTGGCAGTATTGGATGGCCATTTGTGCTGAGTGCGTGCGATGTCAGCGAATTGAGAGACAGGGCGACGGTGCAGTGACCAGCGAATGCACTGTGCAATTATCGAAAGAAATTACACCAGTTCTGCAGTGCAGTGTGCAACTATCGGTAGAGACGACACTGGTTATGGAGTGCAGTGTGCAACTATAAATATAGACAACACTAGTTCTGGAGTGCACATTGAGAAAAACTAAAAGCACAATTTGGGTCTGTTAAAATGGGGACAACCATTTGCTGTGTTGAAGGTACTATCTAAATATTGTTAAGATAGACAGTAATACCAACAGAATATTTTGTTGTATTCCTGCCTGTGATTGTATTTGCTACTGTACATATAATTGCTACAACAGGACACCGTATTCCTACTACAAAACAGATAGTGGCGCCAACAGAACAATTTTAACAACATTTGGATTGTTCTCACAAAACCAGTATTTTAATAACGTAACAGAATATTCTAATGCTTCTACCCTCAAACCCAACTACAGAACTGTTTATTAATAGCTACTGAACATTATGTTAGGTTATTACAAAACCGATTGTTGTGAGAACAATCCAACTATTGTTGAAGTTGTTCTGTTGGAGGTAATATCTATATTGTAGTAATAACGCAGTACTCTGTTGTAGCAAACGTTTGTACATTAGCAAATACAATCACAAACAGGAATGTAACAAACAGTCATGTTGGCACTACTATAAATGTTAACAATATTTAAATCGTACCTACAACCCACCAGGAAGGCTGTCCCTATTTTAACAGTCTATATGGTTCCTATAACCATAATTTTTCTTAGTGTAGTGTGCAACTATCAGGAGAAACGGCTCTAGTTCTGGAGTGCAGTGTGCAACTATCGCGAGAGACAACAGTAGTACTAACCAGCTAGACTGTAAGAAAGTAGGACTTGTTTAGTGAGTAATGAACATTTCGATGATGTAAATGTATGACAATGGACATTTTGATCGTAAATTTGGAATTTAATTAGTGAATACAATGTAATTAGGATCTAAAATATAATTGCGATTAGCATAAATTTTTCACTCACCGATAAAAAAAGAATGTAAAGATAATATAGGGATAGGCAGGGCAATTTTGTAATTACCAGCTACATGTTTTATATGATTGCTAATAAATTAGGAAATTAAATTGAGTCTTTTACTTTGCCAAGCCCCAATCTCTTACTAACCTGGCTGGATACGCCCTAGGCAATTTGTAAAAATATGGTGCTAAAAGGAAATACTAAAAGTATTACCGCCTTTGGGCAGGGTCACCATGGATAAGGGGAGGCTAGCGCCAAGAAGAGTCAACTGCTGTACCCGAGGGATACGACTGTCTTTTTCAGCCACTCAGAAGCATGGTTGAGATAAATGTGGAGCAATGGCAGAATGAAGACCGAGGAGAAAGCTTGATTTCCGGCAAAAAAAAATTCCGGATCTCCGCACCTCCACTCCACCCACACTTAGTTGTGCCACTTAGGTAACTTTGGTGTCAGCTTTTCAGTTCTAATGATAACTGCACCTTGAGAAAAACCCCACAGCACGACAGTGTCTGCCACGCCACGCTCACCACGTTAGAACACCCGGCCTAAAATTTCCCGCCCGCGCAGAGCTTGGGACAAAACCACGAACCCCAGATGTTTGAGGTCAATGTCTAAACTACTTTATTTTCGTCTCTACAATATTATGCTAACTTTTTTAGGCCTTAAGCGACATTTATAGTTTTCAGTGAGAACTGTAATGGACAGTGACTAAGACAGAATTGTTAGGACAATCATAAGCTGTCACCCATTCTTTGCCCGAGACTCGAACCTGTGCTACGGAAGTCAGCAACCATTAAGTCAGGCGCAGGTCCGTAAATAGGTAACTAATGTGATAGTATTTAATCTTACGTGCATAAAATAAACAGAAATTTTTTTCAGAGTCTATGATTTTAAAATTAACCATTTTAATACTACTTTAAGACGCCAAACTATATTTAGCATATATCACTGCCAACTGTACTGGGGGGTANAATTAACCATTTTAATACTACTTTAAGACGCCAAACTATATTTAGCATATATCACTGCCAACTGTACTGGGGGGTATGTGAGTTGGCGTGTCTGTTAAATTATGTGCCGGTAAGGAGTGGGATTTTGATTTCAAAATTTTGTTTCTTAACTGTGATTAAACGCGAACCACCAATAGTATTGCACGTATGTCCCCCGCCAAGCCAAACCCAGGTTTTCGTTAATAATGTTAATAGTAAAGATATTATAACGACATTTACAACAGACGTACATACGTTCCTTTGTGTGAAACGTGATGATATCATAAAAAGTGTTGGAAGTGGCCACCAGCCACGTCCAATAAACACTGAACTCGACTTTCCATATCTTGGAATGTGGCTGCCAGTACGTCCGATGTCACTTACCGAAATACTGTGGTGGTGTTTGCTTTCAAGTCGTCTATGATTCTTGGTATCTTTGCCAATACTCTGTCCTTTAGAAATCCCCATTGGTAGTAATAGGTCGGCTTCAGATCTGATGATTGCGGTGGCCAAAGTCCTTTAGAAATGAGATGGTCGTCAAAAATGATTGAATTTTTGCCATGCTAAAATTGGATGTATGCGCTGTCGAACCATCTTGTTAGAAGTAGCCAATGGTTAGTTTTTCGTTGTCTTATTTTTTTACAAAGGTGTTAAAGATTTCCATGTATACAGCAGTTGTGATGGTCGTCTCCAAGAAAATTGGACCAATTATGATCCGGTGGGAAATTGCACACCAAACACCACGCTTTTCTAAATAGAAAGGTTTCTGATACACCACGTGGGTATTTTTACTGGCCCAAAGGCGGGTGTTTTGAGAATTTATATACCCTGAAAAGTAAAACTACCATCTCAATATGAAACAGTGAGAATTGAGCCAACTCAGTGAAAATAGTGAAAATGGAGCGACTGATAATCAGTGCCTGATAACTTATTTATATGATGACTGAATTTCACTGAATTATTTGTGATACCCACAGAAAGTCTAGAATTCCACTGCGATAATTCACTTGTTCCCAGTTCATTTCCTTGATTTTCCAGTCGGCTGTAGCTTATCAACTGACTTTCAGTGAATGATATTTCACTAATTGATATTATTGTTTTGGACTGAGTGTAAGCTTCNTGTAGCTTATCAACTGACTTTCAGTGAATGATATTTCACTAATTGATATTATTGTTTTGGACTGAGTGTAAGCTTCGTCGAAACAACAAAATCTCTAGAAAACTCCAATTTGCATGGATGAGTGAAGGACCCAGCGAAAGTGTGTCACACGTTTCACTTTATCGGGCTCCTTGAGTTCGTGAACGACAGGGATACGGTACGCATGGAACTTGTTATTTATGCTGCACTATTACAAGTGCTTTTTGACAACCCAGTTCCGTGAGAAAGTTGTCAAATTGACTCGTTTAGAAAGTCCAGTAATCGGAGCCTTACATCCTCCACAGTTTCCCGTGACATGTTTGCACTACGCCCTTCATTCGTGTCCAATAAAGTCCCATTGGTTTCCAGTTCCTCCGCCAGGGCCCAGATGGTGGACTTACTAGGTTAGTTGACTTTTGTTACAAAAACATTCACTGTATAAGGAGAACACCAAACCTGGCATATATCATTTCCACACACACAGCCAATGTTTAGGAAAGGGAGCCACTTGAATCCTAACCCCCAAACCAAATGGTGGCGATATTTCCCAAAACAGAACATACACTTTTTTAATGACCCTAGTTATTTTAATATGTTAACTAATGAGTCCTATTAAATTATTTTTTGGAGTGCTTAATTAAATAAATGTTGTTGGAACTCTGTAAGATAGGATATCCAACACGTAAACAAAAGCTATTTTTTGTGATATGTAGTTTAAATTTATTTTTTACAACTTACACAATAGAAAAGTGTCCAAAAATTATTTTTATAACTGATATCCCTAATAAATTTCACGAAGAATACTTTTTGCTTGAAACACTTATCTTTAAAATCGTCCCATTTATAAGGAATTTATTTAATACTGATTTCCCTTTTAATTGTATGGCTGCAAGCTTGCGTTGCAATTGGGACAAATTGATTAGAAATAATTACAAGGAAGACCTGTTTCCTCCCCTACGAAAGAATCTAATTGAGAATGGGTGAAATGCTGATCTCAGCACATTTTTGAGAAATGTATGTTTGATATTCTAAACATAGAATGTGTTATGTATGCTATATAGGCAACACGTACAACACATGTTGTGTTTCGGAGATAGCATTGGAGGGACATTTGACAAATGATATACTTCAAATTAACACATATCGCTATCTGTCAATACAGCATGCAGTCACTTGTATTCTTCGTGTGTGCCTGAGTAAGTTTCACACTGCTACACGTTTGGTCATGGAGCGGTACACATGGCCAGAGTTGACGGACATGCTGATAGTGTACGGGCGATGTGAAAGCAATGGATGAGCGGCCCGGTATCTTTACGCGGAACGATATNTGTAGCTTATCAACTGACTTTCAGTGAATGATATTTCACTAATTGATATTATTGTTTTGGACTGAGTGTAAGCTTCATCGAAACAACAAAATCTCTAGAAAACTCCAATTTGCATAGATGAGTGAAGGACCCAGCGAAAGTGTGTCACACGTTTCACTTTATCGGGCTCCTTGAGTTCGTGAACGACAGGGATACGGTACGCATGGAACTTGTTATTTATGCTGCACTATTACAAGTGCTTTTTGACAACCCAGTTCCGTGAGAAAGTTGTCAAAGTGACTCGTTTAGAAAGTCCAGTAATCGGAGTCTTACATCCTCCACAGTTTCCCGTGACATGTTTGCACTACGCCCTTCATTCGTGTCCAATAAACTCCCCTTGGTTTTCAGTTCCTCCGCCAGGGCCCAGATGGTGGACTTACTAGGTTAGTTGACTTTTGTTACAAAAACATTCACTGTATAAGGAGAACACCAAACCTGGCATATATCATTTCCACACACACAGCCAATGTTTAGAAAAGGGAGCCACTTGAATCCTAACCCCCAAACCAAATGGTGGCAATATTTCCCAAAACAGAACATACACTTTTTTAAATACCCTAGTTATTTTAATATGTTAACTAATGAGTCCTATTAAATTATTTTTTGGAGTGCTTAGTTAAATAAATGTTGTTGGAACTCTGTAAGATAGGATATCCAACACGTAAACAAAAGCTATTTTTTGTGATATGTAGTTTAAATTTATTTTTTACAACTTACACAATAGAAAATGTGTCCAAAAATTATTTTTATAACTAATATCCCTAATAAATTTCACGAAGAATACTTTTTGCTTGAAACACTTATCTTTAAAATCGTCCCATTTATAAGGAATTTATTTAATACTGATTTCCCTTTTAATTGCATGGCTGCAAGCTTGCGTTGCAATTGGGACAAATTGATTAGAAATAATTACAAGGAAGACCTTTTTCCTCCCCTACGAAAGAATCTAATTGAGAATGGGTGAACTGCTGGCCTCGGCACATTTTTCGAGAAATGTATGTTTAATATTCTAAACATAGAATGTGCTATGTATGCTATATAGGCAACACGTACCACACATGTTGTGTTTCGGAGATAGCATTGGAGGGACATTTGACAAATTATATACCTCAAATTAACACATATCGCTAGCTGTCAATACAGCATGCAGTCACTTGTTTTCTTCGTATGTGCCTGAGTAAGTTTCACACTGCTACACGTTTGCTCATGGAGCGGTACACATGGCCAGAGTTAACGGACATGCTGATAGTGTACGGGCGATGTGAAAGCAATGGATGAGCGGCCCGGTATCTTTACGCGGAACGATATCCAGGCAGGCATTTACCACACGACATTTGAGTCAATCACGAGACAACTGCGAGAAAAGGGAACGTTGCAGGTAAGGATAGGGTACTGTGTGTTGTAATGGATGTGTTGCATGTTGTACGAAATCTTCAAACCAATGAGTATGTACTACAGGCACGGAAACAAGATTCCGCGCACACGGTACATGGTACTGTTTCAGGAGGAGGTACAGGCGCGTGTTGAGGAGCAGCCGTNCACGGAAACAAGATTCCGCGCACACGGTACATGGTACTGTTTCAGGAGGAGGTACAGGCGCGTGTTGAGGAGCAGCCAACTACAAGCACACATGAGGTGGCACGTGAGCTGCCCAGCGACCACATCAGTGTGTAGAGGGTTTGAAAAGCAGAACTGCTATACCCATTTCACTCCCGGGAGGAACAGGCATTACGTGAAAACGACTATCGAAATCGGACACAATTCGCGCAAGGTTATCTGAAACAGTGCAACGGTAACTCTGGATTTGCATTGTATATACTGTACACTAGTACACTGAAGAAGCGATTTTCACGCGTGACGGAATGTAGAGTGTGCACAACATGCACGTGTGGTCCGACGGCAATTCGTATGACTCCCACACGCCCGGTTACCAGGTAAGATTTTCTGTGAATATGTAGTGTGATCTAGTTGGCGATATGTTACTTCGATCACACTTCCTACCACAGCGGCTGATCGGGGACACTCGCCTAGCACTTCTGCAAGAAACATTACCTGGATTGCTGGAATATGTACCGCTTGACATTCGCCAACATATGTGGCTACAAAACGAGGGCGCGCCGGCACACTTCGCAGTTATTCTGCGTGAGTACTTGACAACAAAATTCGGTTATCACTGGATTGGCCGAGGAGGTCCTGTGAGGTAGCCTGCAAAGTCCCCGGATATGACACCACTGGATATTTTCGCGTGGAGCCACATTAAATCGAGTGTGTATAGGACACCTGTGGAATCGGAAGAGGATCTCGTTCAGAGAATTAATTGGTGCTGCTCACTGCATTCGTGCTATGAACGGTATGTTTAGAAATATGATTCAGTAAATGTCTCGAAGATGCAATGCCTGTATTGCACCTGGTGGCATGACATTCAAACAGTTCCTAATGCCTTGCAGTTATTGTGTCGTGTGTTAATTTCGCAGTCCTGGTCACATTCACGCGTACAGAATCAGGGTTCACAAATACAATGTACAAAAAATGTAAATATACCGAGTTGAACATATTATGTTTTCATTGCCTTTGTTTCTTTATCGATGATCGTATTAAGTTGATTTAAATGCGATACTTATATTTTTAAAATAACTAGTTTACNGCCTTTGTTTCTTTATCGATGATCGTATTAAGTTGATTTAAATGCGATACTTATATTTTTAAAATAACTAGTTTACCATTATACACTGCTGAACTTTAAAATAGCAACACCAAGAAGAACGTGAGCTACCACAACAAGATTTATTGGTCAGAATACTCATCATACAAAGGTGATATTGTTACTTTTTCAGCTCGGTATGACATACACAAAATGGGGAAATAAGTTTTGTGTGGCTCCATGGACGGCAATGACTGCTGCTACACGACGCGACATTGAGAGGAAGAAACTTTGGATGTCCGTCTGCGGTATATCCGCCCATGCTGCTTTGATGCGTGCCCAAATTTCATTTGTTGTGGCCGCGGGTGTCCTGTGGCAGACCAGTCTTTGTACAGCCATGAACTACGCGTTTTCTATGGGCAAGATATCCAGTGAATGCGCAGGCCAAGGAAGCAGTGTTGCATAGCGGTCCTCCAGGAACCGTCGGACGATGTGTGCCACTTGCGGTCGGGGATTGTCATGTTGTTACAGTTCCCCAGGCTGGTTTTGAAGATAGGGCGCAACAATAGGCTCCAAGACCTTCGCTGTAACATTTGCTGGTCAGCGTACAAGCGATGTGGGCTAAGCACAGGCTGTACTGGAACCCGATGGCATTCCATATTATAATTTCGTTTGCTGGGCCGGTATGACGACGTATAGTGCAGGACTCGGCCAGGCGTGCACCACGGTACCACCAAACAAGGATGCGACCGTCGTGGTGCTGCAATCAGAAGCGCGGAATTCGTCGGAGAAGACGATGGAATGTCATTCGTCCCTACAGGCCCGATGTTCCATTCGCCATTGCAGCCACAGGCGCCTGTGATAAGCAGTCAGTGGCAGCCGCAGTTATGGGTGCCTGGACAAGATGCCCTGGTGCTACTGACAACGACGAACAGTGCGTGTGGACACAGATTAATGTGCCACATGCCTGAACTCCTGTACGTGGGTGCTTTATGTGACTGTGTCGTCCTTAATCGCTATGCGTACAAGATGTTTGTCCTTGCACTCGTTGGNTGTACGTGGGTGCTTTATGTGACTGTGTCGTCCTTAATCGCTATGCGTACAAGATGTTTGTCCTTGCACTCGTTGGTGCGACAGGGCCATTGACTTTCGTTTTTTCGCTCAACCCATCCCTCCACGGCCCACTGATCCCATATCCACTTCACTGTGGTAGCATTTCTTTCAACGCGTGAACCAATTTCACGGTAGGTCAATCCACAATCCAAATAGGTCACGATTATCCCACGGCAAAAGGTGAAAACCTGTTGGTATGGTTGGTCTTGTTCTTCGACGTAGCATGCTCACTCTATCCGTACACACGAACGGTAGGGAATCACATTGCCACTACTTCTTAGAGGTTCCCCGAACATCACCTACATTCCGTTTTATAGTGTTGCCATTGGAGCGCGTGTTGCATCACTNTGTACGTGGGTGCTTTATGTGACTGTGTCGTCCTTAATCGCTATGCGTACAAGATGTTTGTCCTTGCACTCGTTGGGTTGGTGCGACAGGGCCATTGACTTTCGTTTTTTCGCTCAACCCATCCCTCCACGGCCCACTGATCCCATATCCACTTCACTGTGGTAGCATTTCTTTCAACGCGTGAACCAATTTCACGGTAGGACAATCCACAATCCAAATAGGTCACGATTATCCCACGGCAAAAGGTGAAAACCTGTTGGTATGGTTGGTCTTGTTCTTCGACGTAGCATGCTCACTCTATCCGTACACACGAACGGTAGGGAATCACATTGCCACCACTTCTTAGAGGTTCCCCGAACATCACCTACATTCCGTTTTATAGTGTTGCCATTGGAGCGCGTGTTGCATCACTNCACTTCTTAGAGGTTCCCCGAACATCACCTACATTCCGTTTTATAGTGTTGCCATTGGAGCGCGTGTTGCATCACTCGGTTAAACAATTTATCACTTAATTATCCTGCCATTATATATGCATTCCCTCCCCTTGCAATGCGGGGTCCTTCAGGTACGTCATTCTTAGTGTTGCAATTTCAATAGCCAGCAATGAATTCATACATTGACTCATTTAACATAATGTTAGATTAGGGTTGTTTTTGGCGTAATGTATGTTTTATTTAAATGCAACTAAATAAATAAGTGAGTGAAGAGATTTGGGCGGCTCGTAACATCGGGGTCTTGAGAGCCAATAAGGGTGAAGCGAGGTTAGTACGAGCAGCGCTGCAATGAAAGAGCGGGGGAAATAGAGATCCCCGAGAAAATCCGCCGAACAGCGGCAACGTCCAGCACGATTCCCACTTGCGAAAATTTGGGAGTGACCCGACGCAGATTGAGCTTGGTTCACCTTGGTGGGAGGCGAGCAGGCTAACCGCTCATTCACCGTGGACCCATAACTAAATAAATGTATTAACCATTAGTAGCATAAGTAAAGTACGAACTTTTATCCAAGCATGTCGACATCTGTGTTTTAATATGTGTATCTGATTTTGTTTTTGCACGTGAAATCGTATAACAATTGAAAAATTCTTCTTTCATTTTAGGACTCCGTTTGGGACAAAAGTTCAAAGTTGGTGAATGCGTGTGTTAGTGCACATATTGTCTAAATACACGGAACATTCGGACAGCGCAATGACGTCAGAGAGGATACAGCTTGGGATAGTGCAAAAGTAGACGGGCCAATATGAGAATAGAAGTTTAGTTTACAAATAGCATTCAAAAAATTGTGTAAAACAATATTTTAACTATGGACAATTTCTCAGTAGCCGTTGAAAACACATCGCTGCTCTCGCTGTTTTTAATTCGTATTTAATGCGAAATAAATATTACAAGTTACAGAAAACACTATGTTAATGTTTCATTTATTTAAGAATAGAATGCTTAAAAGTTAATCACAGTGCTATATATCTGTGGTAAAACAAGTTATCGAAAAAACAGGTAGACATGTTACTCCAAGGGTGATTTTTCAAATGTTCGTTTCAAAACACCTGAATAAACCGTGAATGGACTACAATTCACATAATTTCTGAACATGTATGACAACAACATATTATTTGCATATATAAATATTTATTTTGGTTCTATCATTTGCGTTCGTCTGCTGAACCATGCTATCTGTATGTAAGGATGTTGATGCGTGCTGTTTCACATAACTTTCACCGCCGCCGTTTGAAATAGAAAATTCTCGTTCGCAAAGTACGCATTTACCTTAATAAAAATTGCTACTACGAACTAGCCACGGATAATTTTGATCACATCTATCTAAACATACACAAACCCGTTTCTTCTTTCGCGGAGGAAAATCACAAATTTTCTTTTTAATTTCAAAACTCAACGCATTCACAACACAACTCGGCGTCAACAAACGGTAGCAACTGAACGATAACTGAACACATCTCGGCAAGAAATACNATAACTGTACACATCTCGGCAATAAATACTTCCACGAACGCTCTTGTTAACAAATACCATCTGTCGGCATCCATTGGGTGTTTTCAGAATCAGTTTTATCTTTTAAGATTTCCATACAGAGTTGTCCTTTTATGTTTGTGAGTTTTCCATCAAAATGTTGAGTCACTGCTTCAAGTCTCGTTCAGGCAAGTCGCCGAAGGAAAGACTGAACGCCTTGTACTTTTCATATATAGGCGATGAGGCAAGTGGTGAGTGAGCAAGAGTCAGCCTTAGAGCTTAAACGGTTCGAGTGCCCGAACACTCAAAATAGCTGCAAGTAGGTGGGACCATTGAGGAAGTGCTATAACTTGAGACTTAACGTGTTGCATACACTTTTTCGCTATGACTGATTTCACTACTTATTGTAACGCTAGAATTTCAGAAGCAATTTCGGGTAGTAAAAAATTTTGGAAATCTGTAACATATTTTTTGTGGACAAATGTTAACGTTCAGGTAATACTGAGTGACAAGTTAAGATGTTAACGATTTATATTTCTAACGTTTTAAATTAATTTTGGCTGCTTTATCTAGTTTAACTTGTTTATCACGGGTTAGTTTTTCTTCTTTGTTAATATTTTATAAAAATGTGAGATTACGATTTTCACGTTTCTGTTCTAGCGAAAATAGTCCTCGTTTTATTTCCGAAAGTGGAATTGCGCGCAGCTTCAGTAAACTCAGGGACTTTTCGAAAAAATTGTAAACATCCATACAATATTTTTACTAATAACAGTTAAGAGAAGTTAACACATTTCAGTGTACTAGTACACAAAGAAAGAAAGTAGATGCGGAAAATATNACTAATAACAGTTAAGAGAAGTTAACACATTTCAGTGTACTAGTACACAAAGAAAGAAAGTAGATGCGGAAAATATGTCACTGTGTAACTCTTCGGTTAAAATATAATCGCATGTAAAATTGTGGTACTATAACGCCCTGTAGCCTTAAGTGTAGGTTGATCTCACGTTAATGTCTTTGTCAGAATAACTTGTTAGAGGTAATGTATATTATCGTCTCTCGCCACGGAACGCTGTACCAAAGTGAAAAGGAAATTTTGTTTTAAATAAATGAAAGTCGTGAGAATGCATGTANACTAATAACAGTTAAGAGAAGTTAACACATTTCAGTGTACTAGTACACAAAGAAAGAAAGTAGATGCGGAAAATATTTCACTGTGTAACTCTTCGGTTAAAATATAATCGCATGTAAAAGTGTGGTACTATAACGCCCTGTAGCCTTAAGTGTAGGTTGATCTCACGTTAATGTCTTTGTCAGAATAACTTGTTAGAGGTAATGTATATTATCGTCCCTCGCCACGGAACGCTGTACCAAAGTGAAAAGGAAATTTTGTTTTAAATAAATGAAAGTCGTGAGAATGCATGTANCCTCGCCACGGAACGCTGTACCAAAGTGAAAAGGAAATTTTGTTTTAAATAAATGAAAGTCGTGAGAATGCATGTAGGATGACGGGTCTCCGGAATAAGACCGTATCATATTTTTTAATACGGCTTGAAATAAGACTCTAGCATCGAGCAAGTAAAAAACAAAACAAAAAATCAGTGGTGAGGGAAATAAGATTACCCCGACGAGAAAACCCAGTTGCACCTGGCAGCATCCGCCGCGTTTTCCATACTTAAGTTCTTGACTCTGGTATTCCAGGAAAAGAATCCTAATCGTTTTGCGGGAAAGCCGGTGTGGTGATCATATGCCAACCAGAATCCTACATGCAGTTACAGCATATCGATTTAGGTATTTAGATACTTAAGTACATACATTACATTGTATGATTCGACACTAAGTCAACGAACAATTGCGAAGTGTAGTGATTTTTCGTGCTCCATAGAATGTATTTCAAATGGGTAAAATTCATTTATAAGTGAGGGAGTTTGCTTGTTTTAATAGCTATATGATAATATTTCTGAATGCAATAGTGTTTCTATATAGCAATCAAAACAGTGAAGTGAGTCAAACGCAGATCATAGTTGAAATACTCCTGAAAAGGATTATGTTTGTAAAATCGCTAAATGGTGAAAATTTAGAGCTTTACAAGTGTAGCAAACACGATTTTGCCTTTATGGCCTCCAAATATATTTGTAAATTATTATTGTTACAATGGCTATAAAATATTCGAGTGAGATATTTAAAGGAAAATCATAGTTGAGAGAAAATTGTGAAAAATTGGAATATATGTTACAGACAGGCACAACATTTTACAATGTTTACTATATTAAATGAATGGCACTAAACAGCAGTGCCTTCTCGTGAATAGTGNGACAGGCACAACATTTTACAATGTTTACTATATTAAATGAATGGCACTAAACAGCAGTGCCTTCTCGTGAATAGTGCGTAGCGGTGATAATGGCAAGAAAGAATATCATACAAGTTGA
Source organism: Clitarchus hookeri (assembly GCA_002778355.1). Taxonomy (NCBI): domain Eukaryota; kingdom Metazoa; phylum Arthropoda; class Insecta; order Phasmatodea; family Phasmatidae; genus Clitarchus; species Clitarchus hookeri. Next base: position 249,656 of record NQII01003263.1, on the reverse strand, counting down.
AATTACTCTAGCTCACACCGACAGAGGCAAGTCANGACAGGCACAACATTTTATAATGTTTACTATATTAAATGAATGGCACTAAACAGCAGTGCCTTCTCGTGAATAGTGGGTAGCGGTGATAATGGCAAGAAAGAATATCATACAAGTTGAAATTACTCTAGCTCACACCGACAGAGGCAAGTCANCGTAGCGGTGATAATGGCAAGAAAGAATATCATACAAGTTGAAATTACTCTAGCTCACACCGACAGAGGCAAGTCACCTTATAGTTCAGCTCGAAATTGTGCACGAACTCGGTTGATATAAGCTCTACCCTTCGAGAGCCACTTGCTATTTCAGGCCGTTATATGGTTTGCTCCTGTATGACTTGCGTGAAATCATGTATTGGCAATTCAGATTATCAGACGAAAGGTGAAAATGTCCATAACATTTGTCTCAGACTAATTTTCATGACGGCAAAGTAATTCAGGCAGGAGAAAGATAAGGGTCTAAAAGTTAGTCTATAAACCATTCCCATGATAGCCAATGATATTAAAGAGATATAGTAGCGTCGAAAAACAGCAACAAAATCTTAGATGAACTCGGCATGCAAGAGGTTCCGTTGCATAATATATGTACAGTTGAAACAATTTCAAAATTAATACTATATATCACATTGTATTGGACACAATCGAAGTTCTTAATTTTAAAGATGTGGGCAAAATTTCCTGTTATGCTACGAGGAATATCAGGCACTCTACTCTCGCTACTGACAACTGCTATTGGCACTTCCTCCAAATGATGAGATCGGGGCAAAAATTTTAACAAATTACTATAATGGGGGAATTAACTGCATCCCACTTTTTTCCGAAAGGAATGTCAGGCCTACTTCGTGAGCACGCGTGTATGATAGATGCACATTGATACGCGCCGACTGCCGCACGAGGCGCGGGCACTATGCGCGGACTAGGCTATGTGGTGGGTGATCCACCGCCCCTTCCTCCAGACAGACCCNAGGCTATGTGGTGGGTGATCCACCGCCCCTTCCTCCAGACAGACCCGCTCGCGGTCCCGTCGTCGGGCAGTCGGGAATGATCGACAGCTGACCTGATTGGCGTCATAGCACCTCCTCCGCCTCCCTGGTGCTGGAGAAGCCGACGGCCAGGGAGGATGCACAAGAATATTCTGGGAACTAGCACCCTCGGTGCAACGCGGCCTTAAGAGGAATTTCTGGGTGATCGCCGATGACGCTTTAAATACCACCGCAGCTGTAGGGTCAGCAGTATTTCGTAGAAGCCATTTGGCTGAGTGCGGTTCTTTGGTGTAATCTGGTGCGGTTGGGGACATCGGTTAATAGGACGGGCGACAAAGGGTCATTGCGAGACAACGGCGGACGCGGTATTTGTGGTGTGAACGGATAAGAGGGCGTGAAACCCGACGAGGGAAGGCAGCAGTGTGTGAGGGCGCTCGGAGATCTCTAGAACTTTGCGGACTTGTGAAATCTGGACTCAACTGAGGTGGTACTGTATGAACATGTAATTCGGATTTTATTGTAAATATTAGAACTCTCAAGTATGGACATATAAGTTATAAAGTAGTTCAATATGTTATGATACTCTTCATTGGAATTNAAATATTAGAACTCTCAAGTATGGACATATAAGTTATAAAGTAGTTCAATATGTTATGATACTCTTCATTGGAATTGATTATAGTTATTTAATTATATTTATTTCTTTGAGTTGATTATAAATTGTACTTATTGATAAATAATTAACATTTAACAATATATATAAATTTATTGTGAAATATTGGGACGAGAGTATTTTTTGTAATTATTGCAAATAAACTAAGAACTTATAATTAACACTTTTATTTAAAGATGAGCTCCATCCGTTAATGGACCTGGCTAAGCCCNTAAATAAACTAAGAACTTATAATTAACACTTTTATTTAAAGATGAGCTCCATCCGTTAATGGACCTGGCTAAGCCCACTGACTTTGAGAGACATTGTAACACTGATGTCAGAAGTGGGCTAGGGAATTTTACTTAAGGAGAAAAAAATTAATTACTATTATGTTAGGGTATTGAATACTAGGATAACATTTGTAAATATAAAAATATTTGCAGTAATATGCAAAGACATGTTTTACAAATTTGTGGATGCTAACAAGGAAAATGTCAGCAGACATGGAAACACTTCGCTATTTAATGGAAGGACTATGTAGGCAAATAAGTACAGTCAGAGAACCCATAAATCGCTTAATTCGTAGTGTTAATGAAAATTTAATAGTCAAATTAGTGGTGTTAGTGAACTGGTAGACAGGAAAATAGATAATATTAGGGAAGTAATGGACAGGGATAAAAACAGTATTAATAAGGCAGTGGACAGGAAAATAGACAGTGTTACCGAAGTAGTTGACAGGAAAATATATAGTGTGAACGAAAATTTATATAAGAGAATTCAATATGTTAGTGTTGTGGTTGAAAATTTAGATACGAAGATTGACAGTATTAATGAAATTGTGGACAGGAAACTTGCCAGTGTGAGCGACAGAATAGACAGTGTGGATGAAGGACGGACAGTGTGACTGAAACGATGGACAGTTTTGAGGAGGAAAAGACACAGGAAGTAAGCGCCCTCAAGAANGAGAACCCATAAATCGCTTAATTCGTAGTGTTAATGAAAATTTAATAGTCAAATTAGTGGTGTTAGTGAACTGGTAAACAGGAAAATAGATAATATTAGGGAAGTAATGGACAGGGATAAAAACAGTATTAATAAGGCAGTGGACAGGAAAATAGACAGTGTTACCGAAGTAGTTGACAGGAAAATATATAGTGTGAACGAAAATTTATATAAGAGAATTCCAATATGTTAGTGTTGTGGTTGAAAATTTAGATACGAAGATTGACAGTATTAATGAAATTGTGGACAGGAAACTTGCCAGTGTGAGCGACAGAATAGACAGTGTGGATGAAAGGACGGACAGTGTGACTGAAACGATGGACAGTTTTGAGGAGGAAAAGACACAGGAAGTAAGCGCCCTCAAGAAGNAAGGACGGACAGTGTGACTGAAACGATGGACAGTTTTGAGGAGGAAAAGACACAGGAAGTAAGCGCCCTCAAGAAGGAATGGCAGGATTTCCTGCAACAGCACGGAAGAATACATGCAGCAGCTGAGGAGGAGCTGAGATCGACCTCCACCGAGCTGACGAATGTGGGCAGCGAGGAGAATGTAGTGGTCACCGCTAATACAGCCATCGCAGGAGAGGCCCGGCATATCTGCAATGTGGGTACGCCTCAGCTGGGGGTGGGCAAATGTATCAGAGTGAAGTCCGCCCCCCTACGATGGACAGACATCTTGGCGTGAATACCGGCACCAGTTTGAGATAGCTGCCATTCTAAATGGGTGGATTAACGAGCAGAAGGAAAACTACCTGGCCGTTGTGCTGAGGGGACCTGCACTGAGCATACTGCAGTCCCTGCTGGAACGACATCTACTGGAATACTCCACATTGGTGTCGGCATTGGAGCTGCGATTCGGTGACCGATACCTTTTAACACGCCCACCGTGCCCAACAGGGGAATCACTGAAGGAGCTGTTGCAGGATATCATGAGGCTGTCACACCTCTCTCTGGAGGGGTGCTCTGAAGAGGCACGATATTTTATCGCAGTCGGCTTCTTCGTCGATGCTTTCGCTGACACCAAGGTACGACAAGCTGTACGTCTGGCTGCACCTCACACCACGCTGGATGCCTTGGCCCGGGCAGTGGAAGTGGAGTCAAAAAGGCAGGCATCAGTGTCCCGACGTCCAGTGCGGGCTGTGATGCTGAATGAAGACGACGACAACAGCAAGAGGACGCTGAAGGAACTGCAGACGACCATGAAGGACTTTGCTTCCAGGGTCCACGATACAGAGATTCGCCATCCTCCGACTCAAACGGCCTGAATGTTGGTCGTGTGGAAAGCCGGGACACCTGGAAGCCAACTGTAATCAGCAGCAGCAAAACCAGTAACAGCCGCAGCAACCAAGCAGTGGACAGTAAGAGGCCGGAGAGAGTGCAACATCGTCGGGTATCTTGTAAGCACCGATACTGAGGGACAAAGGTTGGTGAATCCAGGAGGGAAGACTCCAATGTTCTTTCAGGTACATTCAGGAAAACCAGAATCGGATGCCATACTGTTGGAGGGGAGCCTAGATGGTGTTTCTTGTCACATCGTCGTTGAAACAGGGGCGACTGTAACTGTGGTAAGACTGGTTACTCTCGGGCCTTCCTCCCAGTGACCGTCCGATAAGAGCATTGATCAGTGCTATTTAACTGCAGTAACAGTTGAGACCACGCCAGTCAGAGGCAAGAGAAGAGTAATCTTCAAGCTTGGTAACCTCATCATAGAGCACGATATTTGCATAGCAGAAATAGAGGACGAATGCATTTTGTGACTCGATGTGTTATATTAGCTGGGGTGCTGTGCTGATACTCGACTGGGGGTAATATGGGCAGGCAATACCGAATTGGTAGTGCCAACAAGACAAGATTTATCCTAGCCAATGACATATCCTGTAGTGTGTAATTAGTCAACTATGCTCCCTACTTTTAGCAAAATTGTTAGTCCAGGCACATTCCAGGGCAAATTTGTCAGATGGTGTCGCTGTAGCAAGGACTTTGCTCTCTTAAAACTCTAATAGTTTGCCAGTAAGAATGATTAATATATCTGACAAGGCCATCCATCTTGAGGATGGGGCCACAATATGGATTTGCAGACAAGTCTCACAGATACTTCCAAATGTTTCTGAAGCTTCGATGCCAAAAAATACCGAATGTCTCCTACCAGATGATCTGGGGGAACTGCTAACACGACCCAAAAAAANGAAGCTTCGATGCCAAAAAATACCGAATGTCTCCTACCAGATGATCTGGGGGAACTGCTAACACGACCCAAAAAAAAACCTCAAGTGGCGACAATAGAAGACTGTTTCAGAATTACTACAGAGAGCCAAATGACCTTGGCAGAACTAATATTGTAAGCCATCNGGCGACAATAGAAGACTGTTTCAGAATTACTACAGAGAGCCAAATGACCTTGGCAGAACTAATATTGTAAGCCATCGTATCAACACAGGGGATGCGAGGCCCATAAAGTAGCCACCAAGACGACTACTGCTAGCTTCACATGTGGTGGTTGACGATGTTCTGAATGAGATGAAAGAGTCGAATGTGATAGAGCCATCAGTCAATACATAGTCTTCTACCATTGTGCTTGTTAAAANCTGAATGAGATGAAAGAGTCGAATGTGATAGAGCCATCAGTCAATACATAGTCTTCTACCATTGTGCTTGTTAAAATAAAGCTGGCTCTATGAGATATTGTGTTGATTACTGCCAACTTAATAATGTGACCAAGAAAGATTCTTATCCNAAAATAAAGCTGGCTCTATGAGATATTGTGTTGATTACTGCCAACTTAATAATGTGACCAAGAAAGATTCTTATCCAATCCTAAGAATAGATGAGACACTGAAGAGCATAGAAGGTTCCCAGTGGTTTTCTACTTTTGATATGTAGAGCGGGTACTGGCAATGCAAGGTGGCCTAGAAGACAAACAATATACTGCTTTTTGTGTCCAAGGAAGAGGAATTTGGGAAATTCAAGGTTTGCTCTTGCCACACATGAAAGATTAATGGAGAAAGTTCTGCCCTTGGACATTTGACAGGTGTACTTAGACGAAATCGTGGTCACAGGAAGAAAATTTGAAGAGCACCTGGAATGCCTAGATTATAGGTTACAGAAAGTAGTGGCAGCCAATATGAAAATGGTCCCTAAGAAATTCCACCTTTTTCAAAATAAACATAATTTCTGGGCAATGTTGTGTTGGCCCATTGTATTGAAACAGACCCTGAGAAAAACCAGAGCAATAAGTGACTGACCTCTAGTAACTGATAAAAATTAAGTGAGAAGTTTCCTGGGCTTATGTGTCTACTACATTCGATTTGTGCCTGCTTTCACCGTGATCGCCAAGCCTCTGCATGAATTGACTGAGGCAAAAAGAAAATTTTATTTGTCCCCGAGTGCGAAGTAGTTTTAAATAGACTAAATGAAGTTCTGATAGCTCCCACAGTTCTGGGTTTCCCGAGTAGAGGGGGTGAATTCATTCTGGATGCTGATGCTAGTAATGCAGGCATTGAGGTTGTGTTATCTCAGATACAGGATGTAAAGGAGAGGCCACTGGAATACCTAAGTAAGTTACTACACAAGCCTGAGAGAAATTACTGTGTGATACATATAGATCTCCTGACTATGGTGAAGGCTATTGCCAATTTTCATCCATACTTGTATGGCAGACATTTCATCCTAAGAACTGACCAAACTTAATTACACTGGCTACGAAACTTCAAGATCCCGAAGTTTAAATAGCTGGGTGGATACAGCATCTGCAAGAATATGACTTTGAAATACTTCATAGGTCTGGACCCCTTCACAGCAATGAGGGTGCACTTTCCAGGAGAACCTGCAAATTATTCTGTCGTCATTATGAACACCAGGAGGAAAAGGAGGTGTATTATGGAAGATAGGAAGGACAAGAATTCTAGGCTCTGTTTCTTGTGTTGTGTCACCTACGTGAGGCGATAAGGGTATTAGAAATGATTACCTAATTGATGCCATCTTTCATCAAAAATTGGAGTAGAAATAAGTTGGATTTCGATCAAGATGGGAGAATATATCTAGCCTACGCCCGACAGTCAAGGCATACTGGGCACAGTGGAATTCCCTTGTTATAAAGAATGGTTTGATTAAAGGAACTGGGAATGTAATGATGGGAAACAAAGTCGCTTACAATTGGTCCCACCAGGGGGCAGAATCCCAGAAGTGCTAAGAGAACTTCACATCACAACAGAGGGTGGTCACTTAGGTGTAAATAAGACACTTGACCTAGTAATACTGAGATTCTCTTGGCTGCATTGTTAGGAGGATGTTGAGAAGTTGTGCCATCTGTGCGATTCCTGTACCATGAGGAAGGGTACAAGGATTAAGGGACGAGGGCCCCTTCAGAAATGCAGTGTTGGGGCCCCATGGGAGACGATGGCAGTGGAAATTCTGGGACTATTACCAGTCACTGAGAGGGGGAATCGGTACCTTCTGGTAACACAAGAATACATACTTCAGAAAGTGGCCCGAGGTCATGTCAGTTCCAAACCAAGAGGCTGGCACTGTATCTGACTAACTTGTAGAACATGTTTTCTCCATATTTGGAGTGCCACCCGAGCTTAAATCTGGTTAAGGACGAAATTTTGTGTGTGTTATTTCCAAGTGCTAACACACTCATTGCATTACATCCTCAGTTGGATGGAATGGTCGAGAGGCTAAATCGTAGTATGGAACATTACTTATCGATCTTCGTGGAAGACAACCAGAAGGATTGGNTGGAATGGTCGAGAGGCTAAATCGTAGTATGGAACATTACTTATCGATCTTCGTGGAAGACAACCAGAAGGATTGGAACTCCAAGGTACCCTTATTTATCCTGGCATATCGTTCAGAAGTTCACGAATAAACAAAGGAAACACTTTCAAGGTTGCTGTTTAGGAGAGAGCTCCTCCCTGGTGACCTGATATTCAGACGTCCAGTGAAAGAAGANTAACACTTTCAAGGTTGCTGTTTAGGAGAGAGCTCCTCCCTGGTGACCTGATATTCAGACGTCCAGTGAAAGAAGAAGCAGGGAACTCAGAATATGTCAACAAACCATAACAGAGCAGTTGGCATCCACGAGTTCGCCCGACGGCACCTTAAAATTAACAGTGACAAAATGAAAGCACGATATGACAGGAAAATGCCTGAAGCAGTTTTTCAAGAAGATCAGAGGGTGTTGTTGTACAACCCTNAATGAAAGCACGATATGACAGGAAAATGCCTGAAGCAGTTTTTCAAGAAGATCAGAGGGTGTTGTTGTACAACCCTTAAAGGTGGAAGGAATATTGCTCGAAGCTACAGAATTGTTGGAGAGGCCCGTACAGGATCCTGAAACACATCAATGATTGTATCTACCGGATTTGCCGAAAAGGCTCTTGGGCGAAGCGTAAGGTTTTCCACATCGACCGACTGGTGCTATACGAATGTCAAGATGTTGGAGAGTTTGTTCGGGATGGACAGACTTAAGGAGGGGTTAGTGTTACGCGTCGACTGCTGCCTTTGGCCAGTACCACTATGCTCGGACTCGGCTCTGTGGTGGGTGTCCTACTGCCCCGCCCCCCTCCCCAGGCAGACCCGCTCGTGGTCCCGTCGTTTGGCGGCCGGAAATGATTGATAGCCGACCTGGCTGGCGTCACAGCCCCTCCTCCCCCCTGGTGCTGGAGAAGCCGACGACTTGGGAGAACGCGCAAGAATATTCTGGGAACTAAGACCCTTGGCGCAACGCGGCAGTGGGAGGAATTTCTGGGCGATCGCCGATGACAATATAAATACCGCCGTAGCTGTAGGGACAGCAGTATTTGGTGGAAGCCATCTGACTGAGTGCCAGATTACAGCCATCTGACTGAGTGCTGTAATCTGGCGAAGTCCTGTGTGGCGACGGACATCGGTGAAGTGGACGGACGATGTCCAGAGATTGCGAGACAACGGTGGACGAGGTGTTGTTTGTGGCTTGAACTGACGAGAGGGCGTAAAACTCGACGAGTGAAGGCTATTTTGCGTGAGTGCACTCTGAGATCTCTAGAACATTGTGGATATGTGAGACCTGGACTAAACATAGGTGGGACTTTATGAACACGTGATACGGATTTTATTTAAAATATTGGAACTGCAAATTTGGAGATATAATTGATACAGTAATTCAATAGGCTTTGATGTACCGTTTATTGGGATTGATTAAAGTTATTTTATAATACTAATTTCTTTGAGGAAATTGTAAATTGTACTGATTGAATTTATTAATTGCAAATATTAAGAGATATCAAATTTTTTGTGAGATATTGAGAAGAGGGTATTTATTTATAATTATTATAAATCAATTAGGAAATTATAATTAACTCTTTTATTTAACTGAGACGTCTATCTCTTAACGAACCTGGCTAAGCCGGCTGACTTTGAGAGAAATTGTAACAAAATATACAAATAATGGGGAAAGAGCACCAGACGATCCAGGTATAGCTAATTTTTGTCAACATACACCGATTTTTCATATGTCCACGTAGACCATGACGTCGCGAGACGGGAAACCGAGGTTCCCGTAATTGGCTGGTGTGATCATACAAATACATTTGTTTGCAGCTGAACTGACTTATGTAGAACCATAGAGCCGGAATCTGCGCGCTTTATTTATGTTTTGAGCATGGTCCCCGAGTCTAAATTAAATCTTAAATCTTATTGCACTATAGCTTTAAGTTTACGTGTAGGAGTTTTGGTTTTGGAAGGAGAGTGAAGTTCTCCACTAGTCGTAGAGACTGGCGTGNAGCTTTAAGTTTACGTGTAGGAGTTTTGGTTTTGGAAGGAGAGTGAAGTTCTCCACTAGTCGTAGAGACTGGCGTGTTGTAAAGTAGCAATATTTAACATGTTGTTGTGTGTCGTCATCGCCGAGCTGCCCCTCTGACATGCAGGCAATGCACATAAGATAGGAAACCAACCTTAGTCGACGTAGAACTTGCCATACCACCAAACGCTATTACACGAAGAGAACGGCTGAAAATGCATCCCCTCCGGGTATCCCCGCTCGATGCCGCAATACATCTCGCTTGGCAGCCTCGGGGTGCTGGCGTATAATGGACATCTCTTGTCATTGTCGGGGGAGGGGTGGTGGGTGCATTCAGATGGTGAGGAACGGCGGGGATGAAACATGTCGTTGCGAGGGGGTCGAGAAAGGGATAATCCTCCTGTGGTCATGGCGAGGAGTCTCTGAATGTCGGGATCGTAATGGATACGAACTGCCCGGGAATGGAATTTGTTGCTGAAGGCGAGCGACAACCACGCGACAGATAATCTTCTTAATTGCGTCATATCAGTGAGCCTGATTCCCTCCATAAGNTGAAGGCGAGCGACAACCACGCGACAGATAATCTTCTTAATTGCGTCATATCAGTGAGCCTGATTCCCTCCATAAGCAGAGAGAGCTTTTAAAATATAATTGTCTTTGTAATAAAAGTGTGCTGTCCTCCACATGACAGGTGTCTAGGCCAATTCTGTGTGTTTTACCGTTGTCGTCTGCAGAATGCAAGTGGAAAATTACTGCCCTGAACCACGTGTGTGGTGTAATAGTGCACATTACCAGCCACATAAATTCACTAAAANAAAGTGGAAAATTACTGCCCTGAACCACGTGTGTGGTGTAATAGTGCACATTACCAGCCACATAAATTCACTAAAAATAAAATTTTGCATTAAACAGATTACAGATTTATTAAGTTTATAACTTGACACCGAACCATATGAAAGTAGATCAGCATAGGTTGATTTAACTCTATGCAAAGATTTAGAGGCGACGATCTTACAGAGGAGTTAATTAGATAGTATACGGATAACCATTTTATAAAGAACAAAATTTTTCCAAAAATTTTAATATTGGGTGACGGAACATTTTAATGTTCGGTAATGTAATTTGGCTTTGTTTGTTGCCAATTTTCTTTCTGTTAGTTTCCCATGTGAATTTAAAATGATGGTGGTGGGTTGGGGAGAGGGGTGGTGGGAGGGCGCACGGTGGGANTGTGAATTTAAAATGATGGTGGTGGGTTGGGGAGAGGGGTGGTGGGAGGGCGCACGGTGGGAAATTCAATAGATAAGCAAAAAATATGTAAACAATATTTCAGAAGTATGTAAAAGTGGAGAGTTTCTTTTGTTAAGAATAAACCGACTGTATCACATTTAAAAAGACATTTTTTTAATTGTTTAAATACTCTGCATATATTCGTCATCATTTTCAGTCCGTTATCAAACATACAGTAGACGTGAAGGAATCAATTAGAACAAATATTTGTTGATAAATGTATTATATCTGCTCTATTCTTAAATCATTGGTTTAAAACACTGACATCTAAATCACTTACATATGGTTCTATTATTTTGCTTGCCCTGATCGATGGATCAGTGAATTGCATTAAGTTTCAATTAACTTCCATTATCAGTCAATTATCTGTAGCAGTCTGATTTGCTGTGAATTATTATGAATTACTGGATATTATGTGAAATTGTGTCACAAAATAACACATAGGATTTTAGTACAATATATGACTCGCTCTCAAAGATTTTACTTAATAATTTTACTTTCGTGGCAGATAATGCAAAGTATTTCACTTCTAATGTTTTTGAAATTTTTGTTTTCGCTGGGCAGTTAAACATTTCACTTCTAGTCCGTATTATCCTAAAGGGAACCAGGTGGGAATGTTCAATAATTACTCAAAGGCCTGTTTGACAATTTTAAACAATCAGGATCATACTAAGTGGGATCGGGATCTATATTTTATCAACTTAGGGTTTAATAGTGCACTTCATGATTCCACGGGAGTTCCTCCTTCTCTCTCTTTCCTTGGATGACATTTTGGTCATCCCTTGTTAAATATCTAGAACATCTGTCCCTATCCACCTCCCCTTAGTGATGCTGACCCTGGCCGCTTGGTGGAGGAGGTCCATCGCAGGCTCGATGAAGCGAAGCAGCCGGTTATTGCCNTAGTGATGCTGACCCTGGCCGCTTGGTGGAGGAGGTCCATCGCAGGCTCGATGAAGCGAAGCAGCCGGTTATTGCCAAAATGGATTAGGGTAGATTGCCAGTATCATACAAAGTAGGGGACCTGGTCTTGTATAAAAATTTTATTTCAGTAGACCTAGGGAAAGATCTGACAGGGAAGATAATTCCAAAAATGTTTTGACCGTTCAAAAATCCGTATGTTTCTTGGCCCTAATACTGTAAGTCTTGTTTCNTAGTGATGCTGACCCTGGCCGCTTGGTGGAGGAGGTCCATCGCAGGCTCGATGAAGCGAAGCAGCCGGTTATTGCCGAAATGGATTAGGGTAGATTGCCAGTATCATACAAAGTAGGGGACCTGGTCTTGTATAAAAATTTTATTTCAGTAGACCTAGGGAAAGATCTGACAGGTAAGATAATTCCAAAAATGTTTTGACCGTTCAAAAATCCGTATGTTTCTTGGCCCTAATACTGTAAGTCTTGTTTCNTAAGATAATTCCAAAAATGTTTTGACCGTTCAAAAATCCGTATGTTTCTTGGCCCTAATACTGTAAGTCTTGTTTCACCCAGCTCAATTCGCTCTTTTCATAAAGCTCATGTCTCACATTTGAAGGCGTTTGTGCCACGTAATTGATCATTTATATTATGTTATGTGTGTATGAAATGTTTGTTAAAGCACATGTGTACCCTTGCCCTTGTTCCTCGTTTTTTGTTTTTCCCTATTTCTAGTTCTTTGTTAATGTTCAGTTCCCGCCCTTTGACCACGCCGTGCTGAGTTCGCCACGCTTCAATGACGTTATCTGCTTCGGCGCCTTCTGAGACTGCTCGATAAGGAGGCTGTATCCTTGTTGGTTTCGTCTGCAGCAACCCCCTCGACTTTTGCGTGTGGCTGTTTGCAGTGCCCGAGAAGAGATTAGATCTCAAGGCGCTGAGATGCCTGGCGGCTCTCGGCTTGCCCATCGCCTCCGGAGACCGACTTGAAGATAGAGCTGGTCGCTCCTTTGCTTGAAGTGTTGATACTGGACATCGACCTACATGTTATTACGCTTTCTACGAATCTATGNTTTGCTTGAAGTGTTGATACTGGACATCGACCTACATGTTATTACGCTTTCTACGAATCTATGAACTGTCTATCAACATTCTTCCTTACTCTTTATAATAGACCTTCTGTGTTTGAGTATCTTCGCTTCTGCATTTTCGGTAAACTCTTTGTTTTGTGTATCGACGTGGACTTAGGAAGTGAGAGACTAGTCGCGAAGGCACAGGTTTTGGGGTAGGGGTTGCGTCGTCTGCGCCGTCGTCGTTACTGTTGTAGGCGCCCTCTAAACATCCTGTCGGTGGCGTTCCTTGGAAGCGTGCTCAGATCCCCTGCTTTTTTCTCCTTGCATTCCCTCTCCTACCTTTCCCCCTTCCGCCATGCGTGTGTCTTATTTTGTCATTGACGGCAGTAGTTGATTTAAGGCCTTGCGCAACCGAGTTACGCCCTTATTACGTTCTGCTCTGCCTTGTCCTGCTTCGGGTAGCCTGCACTTCACTTTGCCTAGCCGAGCTGCCTTTCTTTGACAATTATGTTAATCTGACGACTTCATCTAGTCATTGACGCAGAGCGATGGGGCAATGTATGGTGGGTCGTAGGAAACGTTAGTGTGCTTTGCGGTAGTGTTTTAATTGTTTTGTAATTTTGTGTGGCATGTCTGTGTAGTTGCTTGGGTGTGCAGTAGCTGCTTACCATTTCAAAATTTGGTTTTTATATACCTACTAAATGATGTTTGGTTTTAACTATGGTATCGCGTCTGCTGGGCCTCATTTTTAACGTCTCGTGATTGTCTTTGTGCGCCGCCAAAGTTTCATTCTTTTTTAAGTTTTTTCTTCGTTTTCACGACTCAACAATCAGGGCATTGTTTTAAAGGTTTTAATTTATAATCTAGGCATTCTATTTTGACGGTTGGAGCTTTGAAGGGTCTCACTTGACTGCCTCCCACCGTAACTACTCTAAACATAATATTGTAATTAATTTTAGTCGAATGGAGGCTCTACCGGGTCGTGGTGGCTGCCCTTCTGCCTTTGCATATAAGTGATTTTTGGTGCTCAGAAGGAAACGTATTTTAAAATAAAATATTAGTGTTTGGTTTGCTATCCGTTTAATAAATATTTGCCATTTTTGTAACTAAAGGCTTTCCAAACCTTTTAATCTTTTTTTTTAATGGAAAGTTTTTGCTAAGCTCATTTAATCAATTGTTAATTGCTTAAAATCGTGGGCAAAAGATAGTAATCTATATTAAATATTATTTTGTCCAGTCAAATGTTAAGAAACATTTTGATGTGTGAAAACTGACTGAAAAATCATGTACGTTTAATTAAAATAAAAGAGTAGTTATTTATGAAACAGACAATATTTTGCAAGAGAATTAATAATATATATGTGTTATCCTCCTAATATTATAAATGCAAAAGTCTGTGTGTGTGCGCGTGTGTGTATTTTTGTTACTACTCAGCTCCATAACGGCAGAACGGATTTTGATGAAATTTGGTATGTAGGTACTTTAGGTCCTGTAATAGTACACAGGATACTTTTTATACCGGAAAATTGTACGGCGCCTGTGGAATAACAACAAAACGTAATTCTGCAACGGCTGGGAACGTGACCGAAATATTTTTTTCCTCTGGTGTCAGAGTTTATCAGGCCGCCCAAGGACCTCTGAAATGGCTTAACGACTGCATTCAATCATAGGACATTGGAATTGTACGAGTCCTGTGGAACATGTCTTGGTAATACCTCGTAATAAATAGTTATTATTGAAAGGATTATTATAAATCTGAGTGCGTACGAATGCGGTGCGTTGTCCCTTTGGTATAATTTTCTAGTCTTAGTCAAGCTATGTTTACATGAGACGGTTGGTTAGCCTAAAAGCAAAACTTTAACAGGCTTCAGAAATGTCGGAAGTAAGTAACCGTGAATTAACTATATATACTATGAACAAGGCAGCAAGCTAAAATCTGTAATGAAACTGAACGAAATTAATTATCCCATCAAAAACCGAACAGAAATGGCAAAGTACGACCGTTATCACAGTGGAAAGCGCTACGTAATTCGTCTTTTATAAGTTTCGTTGGAAAACGAATTTTGCCGTTACTCATCGATCGGAGTTTTGCGATAAATGGTATTAGTAATGATCAGAAGATGCTAGAAGACCCTGGGCAACAGAAGCCATCATATCAGTGGCAGAAGGTAAGGTTGTCATAAATGTTAAGCTTGGTACTAGTCTAAGTATTGTTTACATACATGGAATGTTGCACCAAACTATTTCGTGTCGGTTTTCTAAATCAAAACTAGCGATATACAGAAGGCATTACTGTCCTTGCTTAGCCATGTTCTGTTGCCAAATATCATAAATTCTGGAAAGAAATTTTTGGAATACAACATTTGCTTATTGCAATACACCGAAAGCAACTTGAAATGAGATTTAGACAAGTGTAACATATTTCATAGGTTAAAATAATTAACTAAATTAATTCACTTCAATAATGTCTGTGATGGGGAAACGATATGTAAAGGTAATGAGAAAGAAAAATCATATGCTTCATAAAAGAGATTATGATTTATTGATCAACCTGGGTATAGTCATTCTGTTCACGCCTGTTTATTAAAAACTATTCTTCTACCTTGTAATTTAAGCAGACGTTAAAACTTATGAATCACAGACGAATTCCTCTAATTTTACGTTTAACATATTTATTCCGTATATTATATTTGTATGTATAGGAAAAGGAAACAAAGCTGCATTTATATACGAGTAAAGGGTGTCGGTTAATGGAAAAATCAGTTATTTGGACAGATAAGACGTGGGTTCATGCGGAACTCAGTGTGGACGAGGTATGTAAAGACATTCATGGAAGTTCCTTGGCATATGTGATTCCAGTGCCGGNCATGCGGAACTCAGTGTGGACGAGGTATGTAAAGACATTCATGGAAGTTCCTTGGCATATGTGATTCCAGTGCCGGTGCGTGAACAATACAATATTACTTTGTTAGAGCTCAATTTTGCTGGCAGAGATAATTATTAGTAGGTTCTTAGCGTCGCGCGCACCGCCTCGGTGCTTTGCCCTTGCTGAGCACGGCCGCCGCTCCTCCAGCCAGTCCCTCGCGCTGGCCGGGGTCGCAAAGAAATACGGTAATCTCGCCCTTATCTGCACCTCCCCTGGGCTCCCCCAGCTTCTGCACGTAAGCAGGAAACTCAATAACTCTGCGTGCTCGCTTCGCGCGGCCGAAAAACTTTCAAACTAACCTCGCGTCGTCACTCGAAAACAATCTACTCAAATAATCTCAACATTTTACTGGCAAATCACTGATATTTTCAAACCATGACGCAATTATAGTCTTTCCTTTACTGAATATGTTTTCCACGTAACAATGGTAAAACAATGGTCTGTATTAATTTTTTTTTCGGGACGTGCATGGAAAAAAAGTAGCAAGTGAGAGAGTGTTTTGTTTTAATAGATAGAAGTGTTATATGCGTATAAAATGAAAAACAAACACCAAAGTTTATTTGCATGTTCTTCTTAAACCATTACCTTTCGTGATTTCCTTGTAACGATGTGTGGAACTTCCAAAATATTTCAACCGTATACGAGAGCGGCAGCTACGAACTTTCTGCTTTCTGTTTTCTTCATTACACTTCTCTTCTAATACTATATCTGCTTAGAGTTATAATAAAATAGGTAATTATTAGTTAACATATATTTACTTTGTAGCATATATTATTATTAGTAGCAAGAATCACAAGAAGACAGAGTACCTAAGTATATTTGGTTACGGCAATACACAAGTTACTTTCGATTCCAAATCACACTTGTCTCACCCAATAATATTCACAATTAACAAATTTTGGGTATGTCATATTTGCGATAAATGTGGTCATTTTACGAACAGTCATACTATGCATTTACGTATTCCTCATTAATTCTTGCACATAAATTATAGTTAACGGATATGTTTTTTAGACATTTAGACATTTGGAGACATTTTGAACGATTTGCGGTTGTTCGAGTTGACTGTGAATAAGTAATTTTGCTCTGATTCAGGTTTAGAGTGCAACTGCATGGCTTCAATTAAACTACATGGGTAAATCCTCACCTATTCAACTACGGCATAACTAATTGGAGATTGCATAAGAAACGTAAGCAATTGCTTAAAATTTCCCGTGCAAGCTCGGGGAAGCTTCCACGAGACCTGCTACCTGCAGTGAAGAGATTTGGGTGGCTCTTAACAGCGAGGTCTTGAGAGCCGATGAGGATGATTGAAGTGAGTATGGAGCGGTGCCGGAATGAAGGGGCGGGGTAAACGGGAGATACCGGAGAAAACCCGCTGACCAACTGCATCGTCCGGCACGATTCCCACTTGCAAAAATTCTGTGACCCGGTTGGCGATTGAGCCTGATCCGACTTGGTGGGAGGCAAACAGGCTAACCGCTCAGCCACCATGCCACCTCCCACCTGCTATCTCACTCCACACGCGCATTGACTATACTGCACATACCTTTGTTCTATGGCCGTTCACATTACCAAGGCTGTAGTGGAATAAGCGCCCATGGCGACTATTATACGCAGCCAAAGGCTGTCAGACATTAATCAGTTGCAGAATTACGGGTTATGGTGCTATATACAAATTTTCAAATTTTTGGCATGATTAGTTTTGCGTGTTGATATTTTTGTGGTAATACGAGTACTTACAGTCATTTATAATTCAAATTTCAGAACTTATATTGTGTTTAGGAATCACTTAAAACCACAAAGAGTACCTTTTTCTTACTTGTTTTCCACAAACCAGTGGCTGTGGTTTTTGTTGTTGCTCCTCGTATACACATACACACGCACACGTAAATCAAAGGACATCGAGATTTGCATAATGCACCGTTAATAAATTAATTGTATTAACCTCATGGAACACAATTATTATACAGTCTGTTTTTTTCTTATCTAAATATTTGTAAAATAAATATTTTCAAAATTTGGAATTTTTCGTACCTGGTAACACTAGGACAATTTGTGAACTGATCGAAAAATTAATTTATTTCATCTCACAAAATTTTGGGAACATTTACTCGATCCAGGTATTCTTATCACTACGACTTTTTATATGGGGTTGGGCTATTTTATTTATTTCATGCAACATACCGATATAATTAATTGAGGATAACACAGCCACGTTTTTCATTCATTCTGAAAATATACTTTAAATCGGAATTTTGTGTAGCGACCACCACTATCGACTTCGCTGATGCGTGTTCTGGGACACCCGTATATAGACACTAACAAGAAGATATGTTTGTGTTGGAATCGAGCCACGTAAAAAAAAAATGCACGTGCTTAGACCAAAGTATAGCATCGTATAATAAATTTATCAGCCTTTGATAGACTCGTGGAAGCTACATAACCAAACAAAATTTAAAAAAAAATTCCTTTAACGACTTTTACGTCATTAAAACTTTTTTTTGCAGGACCCCCCTTGTTTGTTGTCAAGAAAATATCGTTACCTTCCGGCTCCTTGCAAACTTTTCCTTTCCAAAACTCGCTCCGGAGCCGCAAATTTCCTGCCCTTCTTCGTCTCCCGCACTCTCTTTTCGCATTATAAGTTACGCTGTACTCTCGGCCGGAGTTTTNGGGGGGGGGGGGAAGCTGGACAAGTTGGGACGCCGCCGCTTCCTAACCTTCCCCTGGCGTCCTTCCCGGAGACGGCCGTGGTTATTCCGTTGCGTCTGGGCGGCCTTTCCCCGGCGTTTGATTTATTTCACTTGTGGACTCGTGGGCCGCTTCGGCCGCGCTGTCCACGAGGGTCGGTGATGGAGTGGGCGTGATTCGGGCGATCGCCGAGCTGGAGGAAGAGAGAGATAGAAAAAGAGAGAGAAAGTTATAGAAAGAGTGAGAAAGAGAGAGGGGAGAGCAAGAGAGAGAGAAAGAGAGAAAAATAGAGGAAGAGAGAGAAATAGAGAAAGAATGAGAGAGTGTAAGAGAGAAAGAAAGAGAAAAGGAGAAAGTAAGAGAGAGAAAGAGAGAAATAGAGAAAAAGAGAGGAAGATATAGAAATAGTGAGAGAATGAGAGAGTGTGAGAGAGAGAGAAAGAGGGGAAGGGAGAGCGAGAGAGAGAAAGAGAGAAATACAGAAAAAGATAGAACGATAAATAAAGAGAAAGAGAGGAAGAGAGAGAAATATTGAGAGAATGAGAGAGAGTAAGAGAGAGAGAGAGAAGTCGTACCTGCAGAAGTGGCTGGCGGGACAAATCGCACCGTCTTTCCTCCAGGAGTTGTTGGTTTTCGGCGAACGGCCGGCTGAAGCGAGCAGACCAGGAAGGGATGGGATCAGGAGGGGGATGGCGGCCATCTTACATGTCCGTCGCCAAGTCCCGCGAGAGCGCCTTCAGGAGCGGAGGGCACCCCATTCCTTTTCCAGCTGGACGCGAGGAAGACATTCTCCCTCCCTCCCCCAAGGCTACGAATTTATAAAACATGTTCGGCAGGTGGCTTTGGCTCGTCCACGTCGTGCGCGCGTTTTCATTCCCGTATTTATGAACTGCGTCGCGACGCCACGGGGCCAACCTCCCCCCTCCCTCAACAGCACCACGCCTCCTATTCTAGCCCTTAAAGAGGCGGCTCATGGCCGATGCATGACTCGCCGGGAAAGAGACGCTGTAATTTATGGGCGAGCGCGCGCCGCGTAAATTTCAGAGCTTTTAAACATTCAACCATCATAAATCCTGCAGATGCGCGTCGGCATTTCAACCCCCTCCTCTCCACATGTCCTCGTGTCTCGCACGCTTGTCCGGCAACTTCGTGTCCTCGTCCTTTGTCTTCTTTGCATTTTGCAGCAACGTTTTTCACCACTTGTGGAAGTTTTTACCAGACACCAAACAATATATAATGTAAAAATCAAAATATGCGTTGTCACATTATAATTTACTACTCCCAGGATCGGTCACCATGACATGGTAGGAGCCAGCATTCGTGGCAACATTTTGGCATGCCAAATTATTAATCATAAATAAAGTGCTCGCTTTTGTGATCGCGCCTCACATGTAACCTCGTTCTGTTTTAATATCTTAAAATGGATAAGCAACCCTGTCGGAAATTGAACCCTGTTCACCTAGGTGGAAGGTGAGTAGTGTAACCACTTCACCACCGCAGCCCCTTGGACATATATATATGCATGCATGCGTTCAAGTATTGTATCTCTAACTATGCAGGGGCCGCGGTAGCGTAGCGGCTGGAACGCTTGCCTTCCACCAAGGCGAACTGGGCTCAACTCCCGGCGGGGAAGCACCGGGATTTTTGCACGTGGGAATCGTGCTGGGCGATGCCTTTGACCAGCGTGTTTTCTCGGGATCTCCCGTTTCCCCCACCCTTGCATTCTGGTGCTGCTCCGTAATGCCCTCGCTTCACCCTCATTGTACGAGCCGCCCAAACTTGTACACTCCTTCCACTTTAATTATACAGTATTAGTTTTATTAAAGACGCAATAATTGTACATAGGCATATATATACTGTAAAATTAGATTTTTTAATATATTCAATTTATATGACATATATTATACAAAGATTTAGAATTTTTTATACCACCAGCAATGTTAGGAGAGGTTGTTTTATTCTGCTCCTTAGATGGTTATATTCCATCCTCTTAAGTGGGCAAACACAACTCTGTCTCTTAACCGGCCTTTCCTTCTCACTGGTCTTCATTACTCTCGAACTTCGAGAAACCTGTTTCTCTCACGACTAGTCAGCAAACTTCCTTCCTCTTTTGAAGCTCACAGTTGGGGTATGAGGATTAGCCAGTGTTGGGACAACGCCTCTGATATTGCTGCAGAGAATTTCTTCGCGTGGGATGTCAGGACTCGCTTTTTAGCAATAATTAATATGATTTTTGATATGTGATTATTTAATGGGTTTTAATAGAGCATCGATACAGAAAATATTATTGTAAACGTTACTAAAATTACAAAACAGTGGTACGATGAGGTAATATTTATAAACAAATTTACACAATAGTTATAACGGTCCAATTTACTTATATTATTAAGTAAAAATCAAAGATGAATATCTCACAGCAGTATTGCAATATTATACTGTATTACATTTACTTTATCTACGAACATTTAGAAACATACTTTAGAAAAATCACCCTAGAATTAACATGCCTGCCTGTGTTTGAAATAAATCATATACAAAAAAAAACATTAAAAACCGTTAGTAACTTTAAAATATAATATTATTGATCTAATAAAACCTCACTTATTTGTCAATAAATTACAATATTACATCATGTTGGCAATTGCTAGTAAGAAATATTTCACGTATAAAATATTATTAGATTAAATTTGGCACGCTATTTTTAAAGCAAGCGTCTCTTATTTTACAACATTTACATTTTCCCACCCACTGGTATAAACATTTTTCATTGTTGCTTATTTATAATAGTTATATTTTTGTTGCCTGATCAGCGCAAAACGCGGTGTTTAGGTTCTGGTCTCTTCGGTTTTAGTCTACTTTCCGAAGGAAAGAAAAACTTATGGGATCACTTTCCTATCTGTGTGTGTGCTTGTATGTGTGCGCGTCTGTGCGTTTGTGTGTCAACCCTTTCAGTTTTTAAGCGCGTAAACCGAATTTCACCAAACTTGGTACACATAATACTTAGTAAGGACACCTGGCTTTTCTAGTTTTTGACCCCAATGGGCACTTAGTTTCGAAATGGCATCCAATTTAAAATTTGGGGTGATATGTCATATTTCGAGAACCATTCACCCAATTCACGCCAAATTCTGTACTCTGACAGAGAATCATATAGGCATTAAATTTTGCGATGTATATTGTTGTTGGTAAGCCATTTTGAAGATATAATGAAGAAATAAAAATTTTACATTCCATCTCGAAAACTATTGAACCAATGCTCACTCAATTTGGTAGGTAGGCCAAGCAAACGTAAGTGATNTTTTACATTCCATCTCGAAAACTATTGAACCAATGCTCACTCAATTTGGTAGGTAGGCCAAGCAAACGTAAGTGATTTATCTTGTTAAGGTACTCATTTTTAAAATGCAGGGCATACAAATATTTAAGGTTTATTTCGTATATCTACCATACCATTGAACCAATTTAGAACAAACTTTGTACACTGAAAGTATCCAATACAAGCATCATATATACCAACACATAACCATTTTCGTCGGCAATTTTAAAATATAGCACCATATGAATAGTTAAATTTATGTCATATATCAGTTAAAAAACTATTCGTAACAAAATTTGTCTAAAAGTAATTATGATGCATATTATATTAAGTGATATATTTTAAGGATGTCAGACACCTATTTTCAAAATGGTGGCCATTTGCCTATTTAAACTTAGAATGCTATATCTTCGAAGCTATGTAATCAAATCCAACATAATTTGTATGCTAGCAGTAGATTTCAATTACAACAATAACTTTATCTACCAGAAGTATCTTTTGTCCGCCACTTTGTAAGATAGCCCCATGCGAACAAATAAAGTTTTAATGTCATATCTCAGGAAACAATTGACCTACTCCTATCAAATTTGGCAGTAAAATTGTACTGATGCAAATAATGTTAAGAGGTATGTTTTAAGCATTTAANTACCTACTCCTATCAAATTTGGCAGTAAAATTGTACTGATGCAAATAATGTTAAGAGGTATGTTTTAAGCATTTAAGACTCTTATTTTCAAAATGGAGGGCATATTGCCAATTTTAGCGTAGATCGCTATATCGTCGAAACCCTGTCATAAATAACAACATAACTTTGTATGATGGCAGTAGATATTACATTTATCAACTGTATCTACACGGACCAACTTTTGTCTTCCATTTTGTAAGATAGAGCCACATGAATAAATAATATATTTGTTTTATATCTCCGGAAATATTTGACAAATTCCGATCAAATTTGGCAAACAAATAATTCTGCAGCAGGTGTTGTAAACTAGTATATTTTAATTAGGTGAGTCACTGATTTCCAAAATGGTGATTATATAAATATTTTAGATCAGTTTATTTTAATAACGTTACAAATTCTAACTTAACTTTATATGCTGGCATTTCCTGTTATAACCATCAAAATTGTCTTTTCATAGCCTCATTTCTCTGCCATTTTGTAAGATAGCCTCTTCAATAAAAATAAAGTTTTTATATTACTTCATGGGAAACAATAAACCCATTCTTACAAAATTTGGCGATGATGATGAATTGTGGTAGGCCATGTTAATATATGTATTTTTAAGCATCAGATGCTTATTTTCTAAATGGTGGCTATAAAATTATTTCAGTTTTTCATTCTATATTTATGAAACTACATAATCTATTTTAACTTAAANATGCTTATTTTCTAAATGGTGGCTATAAAATTATTTCAGTTTTTCATTCTATATTTATGAAACTACATAATCTATTTAAACTTAAATTTGTATATTGGCACTATAAAATCATCGAATATGCTACTTTATTACTGGTTTGTCCTCTATTTATGAAGATTGCCGCATAGTAATTATTGAGGTTTAATGCCATATCTCGAGGATCAATCAATTTTTTCCCACAAAATGTCACGCTCAAATTTTTCAACTAATTTGTACTAAATTTTGAATACCACAAATACTACAGAAGACCATGTAAACCTTCATGATTTAAATGGATCAGACAACGATGTTCAAAATGATGGCGTCATTAATAATTTAGGTTTGCCACATACAGTAAACAATTTTACTTTTTGTAACCAAAATTGGTATGCAGACTGTAAGTATTAGAAGCATAGTAAATAGAGCTTTTTTTTTTTTTTGGCAATTCTGTACGGTAGCATCGAATAAGAAAACTAAATATTTTATGTCATATCCCAAGGACCAAACAACCGATTTCCACCAAATTCTTCACACAAGTAGCGCTATGGTAGGTCATGTATTCTTCCATGCTTTATGTGCCTCATTATTTAGTTTTCAAAATGATGGTANTTCCACCAAATTCTTCACACAAGTAGCGCTATGGTAGGTCATGTATTCTTCCATGCTTTATGTGCCTCATTATTTAGCTTTCAAAATGATGGTACTGTAATACTTTAGGCTAGTAAAACATGTAGTTCTAAACACTAGACTCAATAAATCTGAAGTTGATGCTCCAAATCCGATGTCAGTAATGCAGTGGATTGCATGCTAGCTGTACGAAGTTCTATAGATTCAAGTCCCGGGTAAGCACATGTGTTGTCTTTCTACTGTTGCATAAGTTTCTGGTTTCATTTATAATGTCGTTGCATTTTAAAAGAAGTGAAGCCCTTCCTACCAACTCAGCTTCTAAAAACTTATTTAAAAATTAATTGCACCCATGTTGAGGTAAGTAGGCTCATTAGTTACATCACTATCTTCTTGTTTTTCATGAAGGGAAATACTGTAGGCGGAGCTTGTAGTTTATTTTTAGCCTACTTTCAGAAGAAAATAAAGGTTTATGAGATCACTGTCTTGTCTGTGTGTGTGTGCCTGTGTCTGGACATATGAGTATCCCCTTTTTATAATTTAGAACGCGTGAACCGAATTTCGCCAAACTCAGTACGCATATAGTACTAAGTAAGAACACCATACTTTTATAGTTTTAGACCACGCCGGAAATTTACTTTCAAAATGGCGGTTATTTTAAAATTTAATTTGATATGTAATATCTTGGAAACCATTCAACCGATTTAAACCAAATTTTGCATGCTGAGAGCGCAATGATTTTACCAATCATTGAATTCGGAGGTGAATATTTTTGGTTGTCCAACATTTTGGAAGATAGCGCCACATAAAAAATTAAGCTTTTATGTTATATTTTGAAAACTTCTCAACCAATTTTCGCCAAATTTGGCACGTAGGTGATACTATTATTGGCTAGGTAAAAATATGTTATTTAGATTATTAGGCTCTTATTTTGAATATGGCTGCCATAAAAATATTTATATTTATTTTTTATAACTACCATAATGTTTTACCAATTTCAACCACATTTTGTACGCTGAGAGTATCTATTACATGCATCATATAAGTCAAACAACGACCACGTTTGTCTGTTATATTGTAATATTGGTTATTCTGAAAGTAAGGTCCGATTTCTTATAAAACATAAACCATCACAGATTTTTTCAAAAAACCTTTTTTATTTAATACCTTACGTGTTTCTCTATTTTCGTACATAGTTTCAATATTTGTTTAAACATTTTTCATAACGTTCTACAAGCTTTTGTATGCCTAAGTAATAGACGTCTGCCGCCTGTGAGGATAACCAGTCTGTAACTGCTTCTTTCACCTCGTCATCTGTGGCGAAGCGCTTGCCTGGACTGTACGTTGGGTGGTCAATCTGTTCCCATCCAAAAGATCTGATCACATTTTGGGTGTGAATGGCAGAATGGGGTCTGGCATTGTCATGCAGCAACAAAACTCCAGACGTCAGAAGGCCACGTCGCTTATTTCGTATTGCACGTCAAAGTTTAGTCAGGGTAGCGCAGTAAGCTGCTGCATTGATTGTTGTCCCTTGTTGCAGAAACTTGACTAGCAAGACTCCACGTCTATCCCAAAATACGGTTGCCATAACCTTGCGTGTTGAGATTGTCCGCTTGGCCTTGACTTTGACTGGTGATGTCGGGTGACGCCATTCCATTGATGGACGTTTAGACTCTTGGGTCATGTAAAAACCCACGTCTCGTCCCCTGTGACAATCTTCTCTAAAAATTGATCACCTTCCTTATGATATCGGTCCAAAAAATCAAGAGCACAAGCCATTATTTTCATTTGGTGTTCCTCAGTAAGCAGCCTAGGAACCCAACGTGCGCACAATTTGTGAAATTGCAAATTTTCAGAGACACTTTTGTGCAAAGTTGTTCTACCCACATTCCGAAATTCCAATGCTAAAGTTGAAATTGCGAATTGCCTGTCATCGCGAATCTTTTCGTCCACGGCTTTGACCAAATCTTCTGTGATCACTGATGGTCGGCCTGATCGAGGTTCATCATGGACATTTTTCCATCCATTCTTGAAAGCTCTCACCCACTTACACACTTTGCTGTCACTCTTCGCATTGGGGCCATACAATTGACTTATCTGTCGATGAACTTCCGCTGCTGAAACGTTCCTTGCTGTCAAAAACCGAATCACTGACAGTATTTCACAGTCGGCGGGCTGATCAATTGTTTTAAACAATTTGAACTGACACTGTAAACAGCACACTGCAACAATACCAATGCAAATGGCATCGTTTGACGAGCAAGGAATACCAGGAGTCGGTGTTCGCGCGACATTCGATTAGATATGGTGATTCGGACTTTACTTTCCGAATAACCCTCGTAGCATGACATGAATTAATAAAATGTTTCTGTAATATCTTGGGTATAAATATACAGAATCGTACAAAATTTTGCAAACAGGTAGTACTTCGGCAGTTGATATGTACAAATATGTTTCAAGAGTATCAGACACTTACCTTCAAAATGGCGACCACCTAGCTATTTAACTTAGTATGATATATCTTCGAAACCATTTAATCAATTCCAATTTAGCTTTGTATGCTGGGAGTATATATAACAAACATCAAATGTGTCTACACGGAGCCCCTTTGTCCTCCATTTTGTAAGATAGTACCACATGAAAAAATAAAAATTTTATGTCATATCATGGGGAAATAATTGACAGATTCCTATTAAATATGGCAAAGAAGTAGTACTGGGGTAGGTTATGTTAACTGATATGTTTTAGGTATCTCAAACACTTATTTTCAAAATGGCGGATATCTAGCTGTTTTAATTTTGTTTTTATATCGTCGAAAGCATGAAATCAATTAAAATGACTCTCTGTATGCTGGCTGTATATATTGCACTCCTCAAATGTGTCCACGCAAAATATTTTTGTCAGCCATTTAGTAAAATAGTATAATATGTCAAATTAAAATTATGTGACACCTCCGAAAAACAACCGATTTATATCAAATTTGGCAAAGAAGTAGCAATAGGCAGGCCATGTAAACTTGTGAACTTTGAGAGGGTCAGACACATATTTTTTTCAAAATGATGGCCATAGAAACATTTTAGCTCAGGATTTTTTTATCTACGGAACTACAAAACTAATTTCTACTAAACTTTGATTGCTGACAGTATCAGTTATACCCATCAAAATTGTCTATGCAAAGCCTCATTTCTTCGCCATTTTTAAAGACAGCTCAACATGAAATATACGGTTTTATGTCATATCTAGGGAAACAATAAACCGAATTTTTTCAAATTTGGCAAAGAATTTGTACTGTGGTAAGCCGTATTAATTTATAAGTTTTCAGTGTGAATGGGCTTCTATGCAATCATTTTAGCTTAGAGTAATATTTATATCAAACTTTATAACAAATTTAAATTTAAGTTTGTATAATATATATATTAAAATCATCGAATATGGTATTATATTAACTTTTTGTCCTCCATTTATGAAGATCGTCACAGGAACAATGGAGGTTTTTATGCCATATCTCGAGGACCAATCAACCGATTCATACCAAAATTTCACGCAGGTATTGCTACAGTAGGGTATGTAAGTTAACATGTGTTATGTGCGGCAGGCATGTTTTAATGGGGTTCATATAAATAATTTAGATTTATTTGTTATTTATCTGAAACATTACAATAACATTTAACCAATTTTGTATGCAAACAACATTAATTATAAGCATTATTTATACATACAGATATCTCTTTTTGCCTGATTTTTTGCAAAGAAGTGTCAGGTGAGTTAATTTAACATTTTGCTTTATTTCTGGAATAATTCAATTAATTTACGCACAATTTTACACACGGTACAGAAGGCCATGTAAAAATACATTATTTAGATTGGGTCATAAAATTATTTTCAAAATGGTGGCCATATAAATAGTTTTATATGGTTGGGATATCTATTTAACAATTTCTATCAAACTTTTTATGCTGACAATATATATTAGAAACATTGCGTACCGAGCCTCTTTTTAAGAAATTTAGTAAGATACCAGCTTTTAAGAAAATAATGTTTTTATGCCATATCTGGGAAGCCAATCAACCGATTTCCACTAAATGTTTTACACAAGTAACTTTATCGCAGGCCATGTAAACTTATGTGTTTTTAATGGGTTAGAAACTTATTTTCAAAATGATAGCCGAGTATATATTTTAGGATAGTGAGCCATATCATTCAAAACATTAGAATGATTACATCCGAAGTTGATGTTCCGAAACCTACACCAATGATGTAGTTGATTACAAGCTAGCTTAAGTAGAGGGATTATGAGACTTTTGCACATCGAGACGTGGGACCGGAGCATCGGAGATGTTCGTACTGTCATTCTGGTCGACCGGTGGCCATTTTGGATCCATGTGACCTTGATATTGACCTTTGACCTTGACCCGGTGATCTTTGACCTTGAACCCGGTGATTTTTTTACATTGACGCCTATGACCTTTGAAACTGAAAGCCCATAAAAATCGTAAAAATCCAAAAAATTATAAAAAAATATATAAATTAATATAACAATTTGTTAAAATATATTATTAAAATTAACTACAATTTATTTCTAAAATTACAGAAATATTATTATTAAAAAATTATTTTAAAAACTTACCATTCCGAAGGTCCCCACACAGCACCCGCCCAATAGACGACTGATCCTCGCCAATATTAGCTGTTTAGTCAACAGGCCTCCCTCCCCCTTCCAATATATTTAATTACCCAATTGACAAACCCCCGCCTTCAATTACTCACCTTCGTCCTACCAATTAGTTGCGTTCACGCCACCCTTTTTCAATATATTTAATTGGCTTATTTACCCCCCTCCCTCCCTCACCATTCCCTTATACCGCCGTATGCTGCAATCTCGGTGGGTTTTTAATTATTTTTTTTTGTCATTTGTTTATACATTGCTGGAGGTTGCCTTCTTGGATTTCATATGTTTATATTTTCAACACCTAGGTTAGTGTATTAATTACCGATTTCGTCACCAGGCGAGCTGCATATTTAACCAACAGGGAGTAGCCAAATTTGTTTAAGTTTTTAAAGTATAGATGCTGTTAGCGCCCTCCATATTGAATTCTATTTTAAACCGATAGTTGGTGTTAATTTCTCTATTTAACTACTAGGCGAGATGCCGGTACCCGCTCATTCAGTTGATTCAGTAGCAAAGTGAGCTGTCGGCACTCACATTTGTTTCATAGACATAAAAAAAACATGTAGTGTTTCATCCTATTTAAAAATTATTTTTCCTATCAGTGGTACACCTACCAGCATAATTTATTAAATTAATAATTTTTTAATTAAAATTTTTAATTATGACGGATCAAAAATCATTCTTTGTTTTAATACTAATTAAATTACCATTGAATTGAGTATTTATTCTGTTACCCCTCACCTCACCTCTTTAGCCCAAAAAATTATTCACCCTCGCTTAATCCCTTACCACTAACGCTCTTGTTTACAGCATTGTCCACCAGAGTGTGCTGGTGTGGGGAAAGTATATTATGGGAACTACGTATACCCTAGGCACAGTTTCTCATCTGATGCCAGAGGTGACAGATCGCAACACTCACCCCTCGTATTTTAGCATTCTGACTGGTAAGTTCAGATATTTCATTGAATCAGGACGCATGATATTATTAAGTATACCCGTAATATGCATATATTTCCCCACGAAATTACAAACCTGCTCAAATTTGGAGTATCGGTTTGGGCCTGCTAGTCTCTGGAGGAATATATAACCTCATAAAATACGGCACTAAAACTTGCGTTTTTTTTTTTTATTTATATAAGNAGTATCGGTTTGGGCCTGCTAGTCTCTGGAGGAATATATAACCTCATAAAATACGGCACTAAAACTTGCGTTTTTTTATATATTTTTTTTATATAAGTACCACTTATCTAATTTTTAAAGGCGATAACACAGTACCCGTGACGCTACTTTGACTTCGTTTGCATTCACCAAATGTATTCGAAGTCACAAAAAGTTTGAATGTTCGAATAATGCTGAACAAGTGGTATATAATAGTGTTAAATGTGGCATGGCATTTGCTAGGCGCGATAAATTGCAGAGGCATGTAAAAACCTGCGTAGCCATAGGGAATTCACCTGCCAAAAACCGTCGTGTACAGTCTCCTCAGCAGGGTACGAGTGTACTTCCCACAAAACCAAGGGTTCNAATTCACCTGCCAAAAACCGTCGTGTACAGTCTCCTCAGCAGGGTACGAGTGTACTTCCCACAAAACCAAGGGTTCGGGATGAGCATCCACCATTGTGCCAGAAACAATGACGCCCAAGAATCGTGGCAGGATCTGGGTTTGTTAATGACAACAGTTGCGTAGAGGCCCAAACTGCATTCGATCTCAGTCTCAAGATCTATGCTCCCACAACGAGAGAGAGCATTCGAACGATNGCGTAGAGGCCCAAACTGCATTCGATCTCAGTCTCAAGATCTATGCTCCCACAACGAGAGAGAGCATTCGAACGATATTTGCACATTTTAAACTCGTATGGGGGAAAACATCGCTGTTTGCTCTCCACATAAACACGCCACCAACAAAATTTAATATATGGCTCGAATGCAGCTTAGCAAAACTGACCGATTCAACGAGAGGAAGGTATTCGAATCGAAAGGTAATATAATGAATATAACGTATATTCTCATACTGGAAATATACATCACGAGAAATAAGCATACAGAGAGAGTGTTTCGGGGTTAATATTAACGAAAAATCAATCACCGAGTGCCCCTTCCCCTTTAAACAACATGCTTGTCCTCCTTCAGTTAAACATTTGTTGAAATTTTATGTTGAAAAAAATAATTTGCCTCATGTAGATGCGTTATGCAGCTTTCTATAAAAAAATNACATTTGTTGAAATTTTATGTTGAAAAAAATAATTTGCCTCATGTAGATGCGTTATGCAGCTTTCTATAAAAAAATCATTGCTCGAAAAAGCGAAAAACTAATTTTAATTCGCTTCGATAACCGGCGGCATGCGATGTGCACAGTGAAGGATCCCAAGCATTCCCCCCTCACAAAGGCATATACGCTCATCATTAAAAAACATTTACTTTCGAGATTAAAATCAGTACGTTAGGAAATTAAGGGAGCGGGAAAAAATATCCATATGGTTATTCCTAGCGATATTTCTACCTCCCAGTGTCCGGATATAAAATTTTTCATACACGTAAATAATGTACATATAGTAAGTTTTGAGGGTAAAATATTATAAACTATGAGAAGACGCTAGCGTAGAGGTACACCCACAACAAGAACAAAATCAATAAAAACTGTTACCTTCAGCAAACAAAAGTATAGTACTTTCATACATTCGCATGCGCTCGCTCCATGAAGAGATATATCTGATCCACTGTAAAAACACCCTCGTCCTCCTCAGCAGAGTCACTCCATACTGCTACCTGATTTAACCGAATGAAAAGCGACGGGCGAACGTATATGTGCGGCTTCTAATCTAGCAGGTGTCAATAGTATTCACTCTTTATGAATTACGCGAACAAAAACATAGTTCTATTCCTGAGATGCTAGTCCACCATGCAGATTTATACCACAATACGAATTCCAACAAAGACACGCGCATTTAGATCTCATTAACCACCCGTCGACCTCGTCGAGACATATAGGTAATGACTTTACACGTGCGAAAAATTTAGAGCATATTGCAGCTAGTACATTACTGAGACAATAAGATTTTAGAGTTATTTTAACCTCTTTAGAATGCTAAAAAATTAATGCTATATACAAATTTTTTGGTAAATAAACGCTGGCTCTAACTCCACCTTTGTGTTTTTTTTTTGTATAAAAACCAAATGTGATATTTTTAATTGATTTTGTTGATACCGAAGATACTATGTGATGGTATAAAAATAATAAATAAGAAAAAAATATTTATTATCCACTAGCTCATACGTTAAACACTCACTTAAACACGCACACACAAAGAGCCCGAAATATCCCAATTTGCAGGCGAGACTGATAAACGCATTAAAAAAATATAAGACAAAAGCATACTTANGTAAACGAGACACGCGCAGCCGTAATCTGAGCTAGCACACACGTGCTGCCGCGCTGCACCAGGTGTTGAATTGGACTTTGCCCTAGCGCACTGACCGCTGGAGTGTTGAGTGTTGGTCGCGGGGGGCTTGTCGCTCCAGCAGCATGTTTTATTTCTCACTCACGCTAACTTTAATTCATAGGATAATAAAATAAACACAGATATCTGCATTTACAAGTAAACACCTGGGGAGACCCATATTCAGGGGGACACGGGTTTGATTCTCAAATCGTCCGGCCCGAATTTCGTTTTTAAAATCACGCCAGGTGAATACCGGTATGTTTTCTTGGCCGAGTCCTTACTTGTTCCCGTTTGCCCTAGCATTTCGCTCCGTCTAAAAGTAGTACAAAATTTATTTTTATTATTATTTTAGCTTGCACGCCACCTAGAAAATGTAAGCACACACTACTATTTTACGAGAATCGAATAGACAGTCGCGAATAAAACATATTTACATCTATCTGTTCTTTATAACAGGAAGTGGGTTCCACTATTTTCTCTCTCATGGAACCCATGACGTCGGGCTTTCAGAATCACGAGTCATCGTCTTTCGAGAAATACAAACTTTAAAAAATGAAACACAAAATCGTATTATGCAATGCAGGCAAATATGTTCGCAATAACTTTCAAAATAATAACTAAATCGCAACACGTTATGCAGGCAAATATATAAGTATTGACTTAAAAACAATCGCTATATTGAGTGGAAAGATTTATTTGGTATCAGCAATTCCTTGCATTTTTCAGGCATACCGAGATACCATTATTCATTGTACAGGTATTTAAAGCTACCATTTTGCACCCGATTCTTTGTTGGTCATTCTGATTGACGCGTGCAGCATATAGGGAGTGTTAGAAGTGGCACTGTCACAACCCCCACCCCNAAATTTGTAAACGCCGAGAAATGACGAGATAGTAAGGCGATTTCCGCCCGAAGTTAAAAACACGCACCGAGAATAAACTGACAGAGTATGGCAGGGGCAACTGTCCCACACCACCCCCTTCCCACCAACCTTCAAGAACCATGGCGCGG
This sequence comes from Clitarchus hookeri, assembly GCA_002778355.1. Taxonomy (NCBI): domain Eukaryota; kingdom Metazoa; phylum Arthropoda; class Insecta; order Phasmatodea; family Phasmatidae; genus Clitarchus; species Clitarchus hookeri. Next base: position 216,863 of record NQII01003263.1, on the reverse strand, counting down.
GTAAGAAGTGCTTTGTACTGCGCCCTCTTCCTCCCCCTCCCCCAACAAGGGAGACACATATAGGAATCGAAGGATAGAGTGAAGAGACAATATAAGCCTCTTTGCAGGGACGGTAAGGATCAGTAGATCAGTTGAAGTAGATCAGTTGGACAGTTTTGATCACCGCGCCGAGAGAGTCCGTTGGTCAGTCAGATCAGGGCAGTCGGAAGCTGCGATACTCCGCGCCGAGAGAGTAAGTCAGTGCAACAGTTACCAAGGCCGGGATATCAGAACCCGTCCACGTCCGTCAGCCACATCAGTCAGTCGCAACATTAAGGGGTCAGCCATATCGGGACGCGAAACAGAATCAGAAACAGTTACCAGAGTTATGTTGGACGAGTAGTATCGTCACACCAGGACGCGTATGGTGACAGGCATTGGGAGCCGGGAGCGTGGAGTTAGCCAGACGAGAATCACAACATTAAGGGGTCAGCCATATCGTGATGCGAAACGCGGGGCGCAGGGAAGAAGCAGTTAGACAGTTACCACATCAGTCAGTCAGATACCAGTCAGTCAGTTACAACGCACCGAGAAGGCGGAGTCGAGTGGTGAGCTCCAACGAGGGGGTGCCATGTCGAGCTAGTGGGATTAATCCAGTGCAACCCCGCGCCGAGAGCCGTATTGGGGGCCCACCCAGGGTCTACTCGCCGGGACGTGGTAGGGAGGTAACTGTCAGTTACAACCCTACGCTGAGAACGGGAGCGAGTGCTGAGCTCCAGCGAGGAGTACCACGTCGAGAGGAAGCCAGCTGGCTGCAACACACCAACAACAACCAGTCCGAGGGCCTTCGAGGGCTTGTATCAGGGGCCATCCAGCTCACCAGATCTCATTAACTGCTGGAACGTATCCGGACCATCCAGCTCACCAGATCTCAACTGCCGGAACAACTACCCCGCAACCGCAACAAGTACAGATAAGTAACAACGGCGTCACTCAGGGACGTGTCCTGTCACCTAATGCCCCCACAGCATCGGAAATGTTAGCCAGAACATTGTAACCATTCCTCCAGGCCAAGAGCTTGCGGGGCGTTAAAGTATGAGTAAATTCTTGGTTCAAGGTGCTGGGAAAGTATGTATAAACTCCCGGAAAAGTTCCGGGAATGTATGAATGAATTCCCGTTAAATAAACCGGCACAAAACCCTAAGTCGTGATGAAGTCATTGTTTGATACCCTCAACCTTCAAGGCACCTTATAGTCTGTGCCATTTATCATTAACTGTAGACTCTACGAACCATTCTCTACACCACAGGTGGGGAGTAGCGTCATTATATACCGAATCGGGTCATTATTATTCTCCTCGTAACCAAACGAACGAGTCCTTTCATCAGCTGATGCGTATATTTAGAAATATTTTCATGCCCATATACATAGTGATCAATTAGTGTTAAACCGCATAGGGGGAAAATTCTAACAGAATATTCGATCCGCTCACTTCCGCAAATACGAATGTAAACCTCCTTCCGACGGAAAAGCCGAAGACATTTTTGCACCGATTATATTTAGATATTATATATATGTATAAATATATTAAATTAATATAAGAGAAAAGAGGCCACCCTTTATAGAAATAGAAAATATATATGCATATTAACGAACTTATAATACACTTCATGTCTCGAAGAGTGCTATATATTTATATTTCTGAAACGAGGCAATATTCCGAGGTGAAAAAAGCTTAGTATTTTAAGCTATATTAATCTTGCACCTTCAGAGAAACGTCTATGTTTACACACCAAGGATAACACCATTGAAAAAAATTAAATCTCAGTCCCTTACTATAATTTTTTTACCAATACCCAGTACACCGCATAATATCAGAGCTGACTACCGATTCTATAATAGTCCCCAGATCTTCATAAATTTGCTGAGATACATACGCACGTTGGCAATATTTTAGCCCAACCATATCAGTGCATCATAGACATACGAACGATAAATTTTTGAAAGGCCAGGAGCGAGTGCTAACTCGAATATTATCGATGTTAATTTTTGCGACAAACTTTGTTCACCTCCATATTGCCCAGGAAGATTTCTTATGCTTGCTAACATACTTGCGCTCTATCAGCTCCTCGTGATGCCACGAAGATATAAAAAATCTCGCATTATACAAACACATAAGCAATAAATTCGCGAAAAAATGTTAACCGTACTCATGTTTACGCACATGAGGTTTATTACCCTGTCAAAATATAAAAAAAATATCAGGCTGCAGGAGAAATTTCTTAGGTCAGAAGGCCTACTGCAATTTGCAAAATTATGAAGATTTGGACATATCAGTTCAGGCTCCGCATTGAAAACAGCACCCCAAGCCCATTTTGCAACGATAACCTCTTCCACGATGTCGCATAAGAGGGGAACCGCGGTGACGAAGCGGCTAGAGCTGTCATTTCCAATCAGAAGTACGCGAACAGCCTCCTTTCTATTGTTAATACATTCTCGCACAGGAGGTCCACCTCAACACCAGTCCATTCTCCACACGGCCTCTTCGCCCCAANTCTATTGTTAATACATTCTCGCACAGGAGGTCCACCTCAACACCAGTCCATTCTCCACACGGCCTCTTCGCCCCAACACGACGAGACAGGTTTAATTCCAGGCAGGGTCGTTCCCAGATTTTCGCCCTTTCATTCCTCAAAAATGATCCTTATAAATCAAAAACATTCCTCGTTCGCCAAAAACATTCTTCATTCCTAAAAATATTCCTGAAAAACCTTCCTTATTACACAAAAACATTCCTTATTCCTCAAAAATATTCCTCATTCGTCAAAAACATTCCTTCTTCAGTTCGTTTGTTTGTCAAACAAAACTCAGCCGACTAAAAGATGGAAACCATATTACCCCTACCGCACTTTCTCGCTCAATTTTTACTTAAAACACACACTTGCATTCGATTTTATAAATCACTGAAATAATACGTTTTCCAGAAAAGAAGTAGAACAAGGTTCAAGATATTAAAAAAGCACAACTAAGAATCCTAAAAATCCAAATCGCAAGTTGGTTGGTATGAATGGTGATGTTCGTGTATTAGGTCATGTACAGTATGTGTATTTTGCTTAATAAATTGTAAGATGTAATAAGTATCTCATTTGCATACCCCAGATCCCTTTAACACGTTCGAAAACAGGTTTGACCTTGAACGTCAGTTGCAAAATGGGACGTGCAGCACTGCTCCCGGAAGTTCTTATCTGTTCTCCCCAAAGTCCTTCCTTTGATAATTTAACCTTGCTCTTATGGGCCCCCAGTTGCGCGGCCCCATGGCATCCACATAACAGTACAGTGTCTGGTGTTAATTATTTGAGTCAGATTGATTCAAGAGACATTATATGTTGGAAGACATTTGCAATTAATGAACTTGTTGCTACTTATAATTCCGGTATTGCTATTTCTCCTAATGCAGTTTTGTATTCTCGTCGTAGGCTTAAGTTTGAGCTGGGAGATGCGATTTGGATTTTTAGGAAGTTGGTTGGTACGAATGGTGATGTTCGTGTATTAGGTCATGTACAGTATGTGTATTTTGCTTAATAAATTGTAAGATGTAATAAGTATCTCATTTGCATACCCCAGATCCCTTTAACACGTTCGAAAACAGGTTTGACCTTGAACGTCAGTTGCAAAATGGGACGTGCAGCACTGCTCCCGGAAGTTCTTATCTGTTCTCCCCAAAGTCCTTCCTTTGATAATTTAACCTTGCTCTTATGGGCCCCCAGTTGCGCGGCCCCATGGCATCCACATAACAGTACAGTGTCTGGTGTTAATTATTTGAGTCAGATTGATTCAAGAGACATTATATGTTGGAAGACATTTGCAATTAATGAACTTGTTGCTACTTATAATTCCGGTATTGCTATTTCTCCTAATGCAGTTTTGTATTCTCGTCGTAGGCTTAAGTTTGAGCTGGGAGATGCGATTTGGATTTTTAGGAAGTTGGTTGGTACGAAAGGTGATGTTCGTGTATTAGGTCGTGTACAGTATTTGTATTTTTTTTAATAAATTGTAAGATGCAATAAGTATTACATTTGCATACCCCAGATCCCTTTAACACGTTCGAAAACAGGTTTGACCTTGAACGTCAGTTGCAAAATGGGACGTGCAGCACTGCTCCCGGAAGTTCTTATCTGTTCTCCCCAAAGTCCTTCCTTTGATAATTTAACCTTGCTCTTATGGGCCCCCAGTTGCGCGGCCCCATGGCATCCACATAACAGTACAGTGTCTGGTGTTAATTATTTGAGTCAGATTGATTCAAGAGACATTATATGTTGGAAGACATTTGCAATTAATGAACTTGTTGCTACTTATAATTCCGGTATTGCTATTTCTCCTAATGCAGTTTTGTATTCTCGTCGTAGGCTTAAGTTTGAGCTGGGAGATGCGATTTGGATTTTTAGGAAGTTGGTTGGTACGAAAGGTGATGTTCGTGTATTAGGTCATGTACAGTATGTGTATTTTGCTTAATAAATTGTAAGATGTAATAAGTATTTCATTTGCATACCCCAGATCCCTTTAACACGTTCGAAAACAGGTTTGACCTTGAACGTCAGTTGCAAAATGGGACGTGCAGTACTGCTCCCGGAAGTTCTTATCTGTTCTCCCGGAAGTCCTTCCTTTGATAATTTAACCTTGCTCGTATGGGCCCCCAGATGGTGTTGCCGCCCCTATTGTTCCAGGTGGTGCATCAAATACCATTCTGCNCAGTTCTCCCGGAAGTCCTTCCTTTGATAATGTAACCTTGCTCGTATGGGCCCCCAGATGGTGTTGCCGCCCCTATTGTTCCAGGTGGTGCATCAAATACCATTCTGCTTTTGAAATTAACTCTAGAAAAAATTAGCATGGGTGGAGTGTGGTTTCCTGCAGCATTTATCGCAGTCATAATTGTTACAATAGTTCCTCTTTCTGCAGATGTACAATTTCCTGTTTACACCANTCCCTGTTTACACCAGATTTACTGCGTGTTATATTTCCCTTAAATACAATAAACATAAAACAATAACATCTTGTACCTCGGAACATGTTTCATGGTACATGATGTATTTGTGTTTCCAGTTACAGGAGAGAGCCCGCGAAATAGGAAAATGGCTACCTTATATTTAAGTTATAGTTGGAGCTTAATATTAATACTGCGGTATACTCACCAGACACTTTATTATTNTTCCTGTTTACACCAGATCTACTGCGTGTTATATTTCCCTTAAATACAATAAACATAAAACAATAACATATTGTACCTCGGAACATGTTTCATGGTACATGATGTATTTGTGTTTCCAGTCACAGGAGAGAGCCCGCGGAATGGAACATGGCTACCTTATATTTAAGTTATAGTTGGAGCTTAATATTAATACTGCGGTATACTCACCAGACACTTTATTATTATCTGGAACAACTATCAAACTGAAATTGTATGTAGTCATGAATTTAAAAAATTAACACTGAATGTAAAAATATTTGCTATTAACCGATTAAAACACACTTTTACATCACATACGCACAACGCTGGTCGGGATAATATGAAAAGCGGTTTAGAGTGCTCTCTGGCGGTGACACTACAAAATATTTCCGTCAAGCACCACAATATGCCAGGACACTCTAGGAACCGAGGAGTGTTCTGAGGTACAACAGTTTCCCATATATATATATATATATATATATATATATGTGTTGTGTCTCGAGTTAAGATTTCACATCTAAAATATGTACAAGTATTTAAAATGGGTTAAATTAGAAGATTTATAACAGATTTATTGCGTTTGTTAATTTTACAGTGATATATAATAATGGGATCTTAAGCATCTATCTATATTCGTAACGAATGTCTGCAATAAATAATAAAATGTAGAGTTAGATAAAAATTATAAAATGTGTAATTTGTATTTTTCAGGACCTATGTATGTAAGAAAATATGCCCGCTGATCCACGGGGATAGCATAGTGCGCTCGTCGTAAACTTCACACCGAACTATCAGCTAGCTGGCGGGAACAGCCTAACAATAATGGCTCTTCGAATAAAGGTATTCTCCTCTAAGCACGTTATTTTTTAATGTACCTCTACTTATATCATAACTGAAACTTTTCAATTGGTCCCATAACTAATGAGTTCCTTGCAAACACTTGTTTTTTTTTTATTTATGGCTAAGGTTACGCCATCATTGTTAACGTAGTTCTACTGAGAGTTATTAATACTAAAACATTACTCATTACAAGTTGCGTAAAAAACTTTCTAAAGTCAGCGAATGAGTTTTATATGAAAATAAACTCTAACTGGCTTCACTTAGTTGTTAGACTACATTCTCGTAAAAAAAAAAGAAAATTTTGGCGTTGATTGAACACAACTTTCTAAAGAAATTTTGAAAACCACACATATTTTCGCTTTTTTCTGTGGTATGAAATGTTTGCCTCATTAGAATTACGCAAATAAATACTAAATTGTATATGACATAATGTGACCACAAGAGTAACATTCAAAAGAGCAAATAATTTGATTAAAAGAGCCAAAACAATATTTATACCAAAACATTTCTTAACCAGCACGATAAGAGACGATAAGATATGTAGATAAAACTGGAAAGAAAAATGCCTTTCTCTTATTTCGCCTTATTTAAATGAATGAAAGTCGTTAAAATAAGTGTGCTTCATTCATAAGTATCTCCATTTGCTTATATATGATTCGCGATTGCTTCAAGTAGCTCACTGATAATAAAATAATCTATACATCGATATTTCGCACGTGGGAATAGTGCCGGACATTGCCACTGGTCGGCGGGTTTCCTCAGGGATGTCCCGTTTCCCCCGTACTTGCATTCTGACGCTGCTCCATATACACTCTGACGTTATGAAACGTCCATACCTCTCCACTATGCATCGACATGGCAAAACTGTTTAGGAAGGAACATTTCGTTGACATAGTCGAACGAATCGGGTGGGGATAAAACTTCGGGCAGGATGAGCTCAGAGATGGAACAACAAGTTACTGGATAACCAATAATCAATTTTTCACACATATATGCCAGTAATTTCGATGAGGTACTTTAAGACACAGATAGTAGCAATTTTATTTTATTTTCTTTCATATTTGATAATAATTGGAGGAGAAGTTCCTTAGATATGAAGCAAGATTATAACGGTAATTTTTTAAGGGCAGTACCTTCAAAATTGTGAATTTAGTGCACTCAGTAAAAATTTCAGCACATCAAAAGTGAGTTATATCAGTGAACTGTTACTAGATACATGGCATATGTCACTACGAGATTAATACCGCAGCTTTGAAAATAAGAAACGAAACTAATTTATAGAAATTCTAAGTGGCCTTCCATTGTATAGTTTGCATCCGAAATGTTGTGGGATTTCTTTGTGAAGCTACTGATATATAATGTTAAATTATAAATTTCAGGTGTGAAATCTTTAAACATGGAACACTACAAAAATGTACCAATTAGTAAATTTTTAATGCACACAAAAGTACCGCCAGCATACGAAACTGGGTTCAAGTCTGTGTAACTGGATCATAAACATAATATGCAACACAAACTGTAACGGTGCAGTCAGTGTGAAAAGAAAAATTGCATAATTTAATGAACATAGTTTGTTAATGCTGCGCTTATGCTAGTAGCATGTAGCATCTCCTTTCGCCCTGATTTCGACGGTGATGCTACGTGTCATCGACTTCACAAGGCACCAGAAGCTCTCTGGAGATGTATTTACCCATGACTGCTACACAGACCCCATGGTGCACGGAGATTGGTTGGAGCAGGATCAACGGCGCACACATCGCTCTCGACAGCATCCAAAATATCTTTGATAGTACCGAGGTTGGGTGACTTAGAGAGTCAGGCAATCAACCTCACGTCCATGGAGTGTTCATCCATCCACTCTGACACAATTCAGGAGCGGTGGGGCAGTGCATTGACTTGCTGTAGGCATATGTCTCCTGCAGGGTGCTGTAGGCGCAGAAATGGGTGCACATGATCTGCTAGTAAGTCCCTGTATCATGTGCCAGTGAGGCACGATAGCAAGTGTATCAGTAGACTAATTCTATCCCACATAAAAAGTCCCTACACGAGAGTACCACGATCACCGGCCTGAACTGTACCCTACTGGCACAAGGGATCCATCGCTTCAAGTGCATGGCGATGCACTGCTATCGGCGTGTATGAACGTGTGCCTCGACTAATCAGTCCAGGGGACCTTTTCCCATGAGCAGAGGATCCAATGACGGTGTTATAGCATGCATGTTAACCGTTGAGCCCTGTGACGTACGGTGAGCAGGAGTACTCTAGTGGGACGGCGGTTTCTGTACCCAAAAGCGATGAGATGGTTCTGGATGGCATGGCGGCTCACAGGTCGTTGTGGTCCAGCGTTGAATTAGAGAGTGATCTGCTGCTCTGTGACCTGTCTATCGCTGTTACCAATCGAGCTGGCCGATGGCAACCCTTGTCTTCGATACGCTTTACGCCACGGCATTTGTTCCTTTTGGCGATGCCATGAACTCACGATAAACTCTTGACACGATAGCACGTGGAAATTCCATTGCCTGCACGACTTCGGCATTGGAGTGCCCCATACGTCTAACCCCAGCTATTTGGCCACGATTAAATGAGCTGAGGTTTGGTTTCTTCCCCATTATGTGCTTAACTGTTAACTCAGACAGTATGTTTAAGGTGTGACGACATCCAAGTCATACATGGCTGGTCACTATTCCGTTCGATGGGGCGACCACAGCGTCATTTTGCCAATATGGCAGATGTCTTTAATCAAACTGCTTGTGAGTGTAAGTGTACTAAGTTTGGCAAAAAAAACTGTGTTCGCATCCAAAAGTTTTTAAGGTAAAGCATACAGGCACACAGGCATGAAGGTAACCTCGTTAGCCTCAGCGCACTCCAAAATAATTATCTCTGATAAGAGGGTGAGGAGACAGTGGCAGATTTAGGGGGAGTTCCCCCCCCCCTTGAACTGACACAACTTTTTTCCATTCTTTCAATTTTATTTGTTTAGATCCGTTGCTCTAAGCCTTGAAATAGTCGTTCTATAAGTACACCTAACATCGTACTATCCAAAGACGGTATAGAGTCTCTAGTGACCTCGCCCCGCTACCTATCTACCTAACCTCGTACTAGCAGCCACAAGCATCACTTGTACTAGTACTCACATAGTTCATAATTCGCACAAAATATGTGAGTGGGTAATCGGTTTCGGAACAGGACAGCGCTACCCATTTAGTTAGTTTTTAAAGGAATAGGTGGCATTGTGATCCATAAATACTATTTGAGAGTTATTTTTTTGCTTTGCCTAGCGTTTCCCTGTTATTTTTATGTTGTAGTAATGCAGTTTTAAAAGTATTATGGCGAATTCAAAAGAACGAAATATTGAGGACCACGAGCAAGCCACATTACATTCATTTTTCAATGCCGGCAAAACAGATACACTAAAGATAAAACTTCGCAAGAAGTAGAAGAGAATACTACATCGCCATTGTTTCCAGGTCCAGGTACATGCAAGAATAAAAATTAATGTTTCTGTGATGATCTCGTTCAGGTAGGCACAACTAATAATGCCAAAGGTGAGGAATACAGGCATAGTGATGAAAATAACCTTCGCGAAACTGTTAAAACTTTTTTTATATCGTGTTAGTGCTAGACCTATTATGCCTATGTCGCTTTCATTTTTGTCTTATTATAGTTGAGACATGCTTTGTCTTTTTCAGCTTCGTACCGATATCATTATTTGATGTACATAAAATGTTGTGAAAGCATACGACACATGGAATATTTGTTGAAGTATTGTAAAAAAAATGCAGACTACACCAATTCTTAGACTTTATAATTAATATTACTTGTGTTTCATCATCTGAAGCATTTAAAAAATTTTCTCGCAGGAAGTTTCACGGTTCCCAGACTTTCTTTCTAATAATCCCCTTCCAACTTTGTTCCGACACACTGTCGAGAGGTGTTAATAATAATTATCATTCCATTTAAATTAACGTGGTTGACCGTTTTATCTTCTTTACCCTCCAACGTACGGGGAAATTATCACTATCAAGTTATTAGCGCCTTGGAGCTAACTTTTGTCTGAAACATTTTATTCTCACACAGAACGTGGCATTGTTATTCAAGTGGCCTGCCTTAGGTGCCTCATCCTGTAGGTTTGTATGTATATATATAGTGTGTATATATATAAATATAGTGTGTATATATGTATTTATTTATTCATACATATACAGAAATAGGCTGGCAGTAATGGCTAACCTACCTACAAATATGAGTAAATGGCATATTTCACCTAGCTGGGCCCTCCCCTTAAGGAGTGGCTGGATCCGTTCCTGAGGAGGAGTGGTAACGAGGGGAGAGACTAGCTTATTAGTCTATGGTAGCTATAAAACCACTTTAAGATAAACAACATTGTCCGTTTACATAGCTCCATAAGCGCGTTATTGCGTAAAACAGTTAATGATACTTCACAAATAAATTTGATGGTTAGTAGTAGTACTGGAATCATCATGTCACGGGTACAGAGTTTTGGAGTTATGGAAAACAAAAAACTATGGTTTTAACTGAATATTTTGTGTAGTGTTCCGAAGTATTTAGTAGAGTCAAGTACATACAGTACATGACGTATAAGATACAAAAGCAAAGTAAGAGCCATAAAATCCGCACATTAAAAAAAAATATTAATTCACCACCTAGGAAATTACAAATAACTCCAAAAATCTGTCATCCAGTTTCCTGTTGTGCTTTCAGTAACCTGTATCGAAAATACAAAACCATACAATTGTCATGCCCTATTTAAATTTGATATTTTACTCAACTCTGCATTTGTGAAATCATTCTAACTGGTCCAATTATAGAAATTTCTTGAAAAGTGCAAGCATTTTTAGAGAGTGCTCGCCAGCGTAACTGCAATTTATAATCCCTTTTTTTGTGGGTTTCCCTTTTAACGTTTGGTTTTCAACGTATTCTACCTGTTTTTGTGACAGAAGGTAAACAACGATAGCAGTAATACAGAATTAAGTAAAATATTAAATTTAGAATAGGGCATGACAATTATATGGTTTGTTATTTTCGGTACAGGTTTTGTTCCTATTAAGATTTTATTAAAAATTAAGTATTGATTAGCGACATTTTCGGTTTCTCGGTGTATCGTTACGTTTCATTTGCCTGTAACCATTGATTATCTTTAATACAAAAAATAGGTACCGATCAGAACATTTACAACAAATATGGTGGTAATTTTTGCTGATGTGAGGTAATTTTTGTGAATTTAAATCGCGTCTAATGTCAGCCGCTAATATAACATGGCTATACGTATTTGTGGGCATTTATTGAAGTTTGGTTTAATTTCATTCGGGCTTCGTCGCGACGTTTAATTAATAATTTTAAGGTGCAGTATGTTGCATTTAAGATGCATACTGCTATAAGATAATAGTATTTACACGTATATTTTAAAATTGGAGGCAGTTAGCCATCTGAGGCAGCCCGGTTTTTTTTAATGAAATTTTTACATGTATGTGTGTATCAGCGTTAATTTGTTCCACCCTAGAGCTCAAACAATGGTGTACTTGTGGTAATAAAATATAAGCCCCTAGCAAGAGAATTCCGAGAATTATAAAAAAAATATGAGTCTTAAATAAAATAAGTAAATGATAATGAAAGAGGTATAAAATTAGGTAATATTAAAAAGCGGCGAGCCTGGAACAACGACCAAAGTACTAATGGCTTCGCATGATAAGCTTCCATTGGTTAATTACGTACAGACCTACGTGGGTGGTAGTATTGTGTTATTAACGAAATTCTTTTTTAACGTTACTCTTATGGCGGTACCATACCTACTCCCCCTTCCATTAATTAGTGATTTTCATGTCTAGGATGTAGTTTTATGTTTTCAATGAAACACTTTGTTAAAGTAATTTTTTTGGTGGTTTAGCACATACTCCAACATGCATACATTACTGACTTATAGTATTTTGAGGGAGGTATTTTTATGTTATCAACGAAACGTTTTGATTACGTTACTTTTATGGCGGTATACATCCGCCGAGGGGTCAAACATAAAAAAGGAGGTATAATCTTTATGACTATGTTTGTAAATAAATATTAAATAAAGCGCAAAAAATTTAAACAAGCAAAATTTAATAAAATAATTGAAAACATAAATAAATAAATAAATAACAAAAATGAGTACAATTTTACGAAGATGAATGAAAACGAACGAAATTGAGTGAAAAGAAAATGTTATGCTCGTCCTTAGGAAGGCCTCCGACACCGGCTTATTATAAATTAAATAACATATATTTGTGATACTTATACTAAAATGTACATACACCTATCTGCACGCAGTAGTTTCATTAAATACAACTTATTATTTATAATTATTTAAATGCGAGTTTTTAAATATTTGTTTTTTATGATAATGTTAATAAATACAATACTCGTTTCTCGTTTTTTAGTTCAACCTTATGGCAAAGGTACATACCAACTTTTTGTCATAGTAAGGTTTTTGTTCAATAACTTTTCATTAACCTTGAATTAACAGCTGGCAAAGTGATAATGTGATCCAAACAGGAGATTATGAGTAATTACAGGGTCAGTCACCAGGAAAGACGAATACTCACATGGCTTGTTTGTAGGTGCGGTGATCTCGTAATCAGTCCCAGCTGGGTACACGAGAAATCATTCATCACACACAGCATATTGCACAAAAAAGTCATGAACATATGACGGCAACCATTAAACATATATATATATTTTATAAATTCTCCTTCGACGAGAGAGTTTAACGAGTTTTCAGCCCACGTGTAAGGAGTAACGATGTCAATGAGAACGACGTTGAAATGATAATTACGCTGGAAAGTGAATTTGACAAGCAGATTTATTTCTTGCACGGGCAAGCTACCTTTGTTTAAGATATTTCCTTGCGCTGGTTTATTCGCGTGGCCGAGGTTAAGCCACGTGACGGTATATCCGGCTCACAAAGAGGACGGCATCAAAGACAGTTGCGGGACAGCACGAGAGTCGGCCGCCGTAATCACAAACAACGCCATTAACCAGCTTGTTAGTTCCCGCTGCTTAATTTTTGCCGAGGCAGGAGTTGCCGTCGTCCGAGGGGATCAAGCTCGTCACGGTATCGCAGCGCCGCAAGGGAGGATTAATTGACTGCACCTTTGACGCCGGGCGAGTTGCCGCCGAAATGAGCAGAGGGATGATCCTACTTAACGAGGACCCGGGAACTTTGACCACCTCCCCTCTTCAGGGGGTGGATATATTTACCCTGGGGAGGGGGAGCTGTCACGTGCCCGCTTTGTCCTGCCGCAGATTCCAGGACGCAGCTACTTCTGGTAGAAATTCGCAACTCTAAGGAAGACCCGCTCGTACTCTCTCCGATCATACTGAAAGGGGGACGGGTTGGGTTATTGAGAGAGTCGGGCGTGGCTTAACAGCAGAGGTCTTTATCACGCGATGATGGGGGTGACGTAAACCTAAGTGAAGATTAAAAGTGGAGAGACTTGGGTATCGTTTCACATCAGGGTTCTGAGAGCCTGTGAGGTGAGTATGGAGCAGCGCCGGATGCTAGGGCGGGGAAAATAGGAGATCCCCGTATAAATTCGCCCACCAGCAGCATCGTCCGTCACGATTCCCACGTGCGAAAATCCGAAAGTGACCCCGCCTGGAATGGAATCCGTTTCGCCTTGGTGGGAAGTGAACGTTCTAGCCGCTGCGCCAACCGCGGCCCCCTCTCAAGCATAGATGGAAGTGACAGAATGTAATTTTGGGGTAAACGGGAGTGCCCCGAAAAAAAAAACCTGCTAAAAGCAACATCTGCTACGTTCTTTTTTCACGTGCGAAAATTGGGAGCAAATCCATCCTCCGTTTTGGGAGGAGAGTAGTCTGACCACAAAACCACCGCGGTCTCATGAAAAAACGAGGTTACGGCAGTCAGGCCTACACAATTACAATCTGTCTCCAATTTACAGAGCAAATCCAAGTCCGGATGTTTCTGCGCAAATGGATGATTTAAGACCAACTGTGTCATATATTGATAAGGACCCCTCTTTGGTGGGTCAATGGTACCGGGTTATTTCCAGGTATTTTGTTGCAGTCCGTCGCTATCCGATGTGAACACGTCATTTCTGAACTACAAACTGTTATTTTATTTTGTAAGTTGTTTGTAGAGTTGCAACATAATATACGTTGGCATCACAAAACAGTTTTCCTAAACGCAAATAATATGTATACGCTTGGAAATTATTACCATTAAATGTGAACTTTTAGAAGGAATTTTGTTTCTAAGAGGCAAGTAGTTATTGATTCAACTAATTGATCAGATTTAAACTAAAATTATATCATTTAAAATAACTGTTATCAGATTCTTAGTAAGCCAGACAGCAGGGTTACATGTCCTAAAATAAAATAGCTCAACACTGAGAATTTTTCTGAAAACGTTTACATATTTCAAAACTATAAATTTATATTCCCATCGCGTGAAATTTGCATAAAAAGTAAGTAGGGATTTGCGTAGTAAAATTGTTTATGATATTTAAGTAGTTACATTTAGCCTTATTTAAATTATACTGTTTGGCAGACTATTCCGCTCAAAAGTCGTACATTCTTAGAGTTTGTAAAATGTAGTGCATAAATTAAAAAAAAATTGTTTGAAATTAGCTAAGCTTTTTCACATATATCATAATCCACATAATAAAATATAAAGACAATACGATACGGACAGTTATCAAAATCCAACTTACTTATTTAGCGTCATAAAAACTATTTGATACTTGATTTGAAGAGAATCGGCTCCATGAGTTTCAAGTAATAAAATATGTATTTAAATATTTAACGTAGCACTAGTTTCGAAAGTGGTAGGCGTATGAGACTGAAAATCAGTGTATCTAATTTTCATACCTGGTAGGCAAATAGCAGCTGAATCTTGTCTGAAATGTTCGTACAACCTAGTTCCTCAGATATAACGTATCGCCCTACGAAATCCGTCTTGTGAAAAACCAAAGTTGTGACCTGAAACACATGCTACCGTGTTATTCAACGTTGAGAACGACTGACCTGTAATGTATGACTTGAGGGAGTTTACATGCTTGGGTGTGTGGATTCGAGTGTCTTTACTTGAATGGACTTTCAAAACAGCCTAATGCCTGAAGTAGTTGTTTTCGAAATTCTATTCTCGTAGTCATAAGCACCGACTTTTCTTTTCTAGAAGGGAGGCAAATCTCAAACTTTATGTAACCATATTTAAGTATATTTTACTCTTATTTCCTTCTCTTCCACTCTTGCTGTGAAAATCTTATTCTTGAAAATGTAAATAAAATCGACTGAATATTGTTGTTTGTGTTTACACAAACATCTTTAAATGAATTATTTTGTAAAAAGAACGAGACAAATTGCTTGGCATTTACAAATACTCAATACAATCTGAAGTAACCCGGAAGGTCATGCCCCTCCTGGTTGGACAGTGGAAGGGCGATCGCTACCCTGCCCCCCTCCCCCCCACCCCCTT